>WAAF01016171.1:43984-65887 GCA_013400475.1 Tricholaema leucomelas | reverse complement strand
GGGGGAAGTTTAGGCTTGAGGTGAGGAGAAAGTTCTTCACTGAGAGAGTCATTGGACACTGGAATGGGCTGCCCAGGGAGGTGGTGGAGTCGCCGTCCCTGGAGCTGTTCAAGGCAGGACTGGACGTGGCACTTGGTGCCATGGTCTAGCCTTGAGCTCTGTGGTAACGGCTTGGACTGGGTGATCTGTGAGGTCTCTTCCAACCTTGGTGATACTGTGAGACTGTGAGACTGTGAGACTGTGAGACTGTAATTTCTGCCCAGCCCCAGGAGCAGCTGACTGAGAGCATGGGGCTGGCAGAGCCCATATCAAAACCTGCAGAGCCTTGAAGCTGCCAAGCAGGTGGTTTATTGCTGCTTGTGCCACAGCCCAGGCTCACTAACCTGGGTCTAGCTGACATGGACACAACTGCAGCCCAGCTTTCCATCTCCTCTGACTGACTGGTCTGGAATGATGGTACTGGGGCTCTTTTTCCACCCAAAGTAGGGGTTTGGGACTGTGGGAAGGTGAGTTGCGCTGTGTTCAGGCACTGCAGGGTAGTGTTTTTCTCTAGTCTGGTGCTGTGCTAGCCAAAGCAATTAGTGTGGCTCCCAGAGCCAGGTCGATGGTGACAGCCTACAGCCAGCCTGGGCCTTTGTTCTGATGCTCCCAGAAATCAGCAGGACCTTGGCAGCCTTTGGGTCAGGCTTTCAGGAGATGGGTATTTAAAAATCACTCCTGGTGTGTGATACTGCTCCCCAGGCAGAGATGATTCCCTGGAGCAATAAAGGTATCCTGCTCTGAGTGGCATAACAGGCAATGAGGAGTGGAGAACAGCATGGCCATTAGAGGCCTTTAGCTCTGTAATTTCCAGGAAAAAGAATCTTCCTGAGCAACTCCTTTGTTGATTTTCCTAGGCAAGCTATTTCAATGTCCTGTTTTAAATAACCTCTTATTAACTCTCCCCTAATTGCTTCAAAGGAAACAAAACAAATGTGCTGCCTTTAGTTGGGGTAGAGTTAGTTGCCTTCATAGTAGGTGGTATGGAGCTATGCTTTGGATTTGTGTCCAGAAATGGATGTTTTAGTTATTGCTGAGCAGTGCAGGCCTCTTTAGCTCCTCACCCCACCCTACCAGCACGTAGGCTGTGTGTGCACAAGTTGAGAGGATCACATCTGGGACAGCTGACCCCAGCTGGCCAAAGGGCCAGTCACAGAGAATCACAGAATCGTCAGGGTTGTAAGGGACCTCAAGGATCATCCAGTTCCAAACCCCTACAGCTCACACCAGATCAGGTTGCTCAGTGCCCCATCCAGCCTGGCCTTAAAAACCTCTGGGGTGAGGCTTCCACTACCTCCCTGGGCAACCTGTTCCAGTGTCTCACCACCCTCATGCTGAAGAACTTCTTCCTAACCTCCAATCTGAATATACCCACTTCTAGTTTCGCTCTGTTCCCCCAGTCCTATCACTACCCAACACCTAACAAGTCCCTCACCAGCTTTCTTGTAGGCCTCCTTAAGACACTGGAAGGCCACAATAAGGTCTTCCCAGAGGCCTCTCTTCTCCAGACTGAGTAACCCCAACTCCATACTGTATGACATCGTGCTCAGCAGTAAGACAAGAGGGAAGATGGCTCTGGGCCTATTGCTCAAGGACCTTGTAACTGGCTGATCCTTGTGTTTCTGTATTACCTTTTCCCTTGTCTATTTCTGTCTATAACTGTATACACTGTAACTATCTGCTTGTACATTGTGCCAGCTGTAAATATCAGCTTCATTCATATTTCCAGAGCTGGCTGAGTCTAGCCTGGGTGATTTCTAAAGTGTGGGGGGTGGGGAACACCCAAACTATCACACAATGCCTGACCACTCTTTCCAGGAAAAAACAATTCCTAATGTCCAGTCTAAACCTACCCAGTCACAGCTTGAGGCCATTTCCTGTACACACATAGTTTTTTTTTTCCCAGTCATCTACACCATCACCATCTGCTTTCTTCTAGTGCTCTTACAGACAGTGCCATCTGGCAGAATGACCAAAACCTTGCTGTCTTTGAATCACAATCCTGCTTTTAATGTACATCCACAGCATACAATACACATCTAGAGCTGAAAAGCTTAATCCTTCTCTCTTTTTGTCTTCCCTGGTAGCGTACTTTTTGCTGACACTCCGGCAGTGTCTGGCTCCAGAAGGCTCACACCTTAAATCTGGGTGGTGCAGCTTTCTCACAAGGAGCTGGTGCAACCCAGGGAGATCTGGGGCAAACACACTCCTGCCAGGAGTCTTTGAGGAAAGAGGTGAATCAAAAGGTGCCAGTGCAACACTTGCTGTCGTGGTCATGTGGTTTGCCACTCCTGCTCCCGATTGCTTTTGATTTAGGAGTCTTGATCTCTAAATAGTGCTTCCAAAACCAGGAGCGTGGTTCTAAGGGAGATCAGCTATTTTTGGTTTAAATACTCACTGGCTATTCTGAGAATAACTCGGAGAAAGGAAACTTCTAGTGAACAGAAAAGTCTGTCTGTCGGATTCAGCCCGAGAGAAAGGAAAACCCTGAACTTAGTAAGGGGAGGAAAAAGCAAAATCATGCTTACCAGCTGCCTTGAGTCCTAGTTGGCTTGCTGCAGTCTCTTTAGAAATGAAGTCCGGCTACCACATCGCTATCCCTAAGGGCAAAAGGAGCTCTCCACTCAGGCACTGCCTTTCCCATTTGCTGTTGTTCGTGATGACTCAAAGTTGTGTTTTCCCAGTAGTGTTTCCTGCTATTGCTTAAGTTTGGGATCACTTATATAATCTGGTTCCACTGAGACAGCTTGTGAAGATAGCCTTAACAGGGAAAAGAGGGGTCTGGGAATTTAGTAGGAATGGAAAGAGCAAAGGGTTCCTGGAGGAACCCATGTGAAAGCCTGCTGCTCATCCTGGGCTGGGCTTGTGTGGCACTGTGTAAATTGGGAAATGTTGTGAGCAGCTGATGGAGAAAGTGTGTCTGGAGCCTTGTGCTAATGCACTCAGACGGGCTTCTTACGGTGTGATAGCGTATGAATCATTGTGGGAGAAGTTTGGGCTTCTCCCTTTAACGGCAAGAGCTGTTCCTGCCTGGAGGCTGCTGCCGCACCAAAGAAGGGCAAAGCTGCCCGAGAGGATGGGCAGTGCTGCGAGAAGAGTTTTGTCTCAAGCCAGCCAAGGACGTGCCAACACTATTGTAAATCATCAGAGTGAATTCATCTCTACAGATGGCTTTCAACCCACCACATGTTTTGGCTTTAGGTCAAAATTAAGTCTTTTCCCCCCCTGTGTTTCTTTCCTTCCAAAACAGGCTGAACCTTGGAGGTTTTTCTGTCCAGTTGCTCAGAGGCAGTTCAAGGTTAGCCAACCAGGACTTTGGCAAACCTGGGCTTGCAAATTTCCACCAGCTAAAAATCAGTGTGATGTGTGTGGTGTCAGGGAGCTGGTGTCCTTGGCACAGAGGGACTCACCTAAGTGAATGAAATGGTATCCCCAATGACTCAGTTGTAAAGATCTGGCTGTCTGGATGGAATAAGAGCATGTGTAAATGAACACATAAGTAATTTCTTACATGTAGATCTTAAAAGGGTCAATTCTGAAGCCCTGAGGAGAAGAATGAGGAAGGGAGGAACTGCAGGATGGGTGCTTGCTGCCTGCCTTGTTTTGGTCAAGCCTTTAGCCCAGCACTTGAACTGCTTGTTTATTTTGTTTTGGGGGGTTTGGGGTTTTTTTTTGAATAATGTTTTTTCCATGCAGCATTGAGACTTAATCCCTCATGAAATACCAATAAAATATAACAGAGGTGGAGCTGAATCTGTTGTTTTCTTATAGAAGTGACTTGCTAAAGCCATCTGTGTATGTTTTGTGTGAGTGTGATGATGGAATACCCATCCCTGGAAGGGTTCAAAACCCATCTAAGTGTGGTGCTGAGGGATATGTTTTAGTGGTGACAAGCAGTGCTGGTTGGATCTGATGATCTTGGAGGTCTCTTTCAACCAAAACGATTTGCCAATGTTTCTGTGGAAGTCTCATCTATCATAGAATCACAGAATCAGTCAGGGAACAATGAATGCAGGAGCAGGGTCTGGGAACTGAAATAAGAACTGGTTTTGAGTGGAGACAAGAGGCTTTCAGCTGCCTCTGCCCAGAGTGTGAGCAAAACAAGTCTGATTTCCCTGCCCACTCTCAATTTGAACCCTGAAATGTATGATTGGGGTATTTATTAGGCCTCCAGGATCTGAAAATTAGACCTGATGAGTTTAGTATGTAGTGCTGCAATTACCTGCTTAGATTTGATGATCTTTTGCAATCAAAATGATCCTGTGATTCTATACCTCATTGCCTTTCAATTCAGTTGTTAATAAGATGGTGATAAATCTTCAGTGGTTCATCAGGCAGCCTCCCAAACATCCCTTGCTCCCAGAAAAGGGATGCATGCACCCAGCTGGTACAGCTGCTGATGTGTCCTTGGGCTTGTTGTCCCACACACTTGGTTTGTGGGTCTGCAGTGGCTCCTCTTCCTGCTGCAGTTAGATGTTGCACAATCCAGTGAGCCACTGTTTTCTAGGACAACATTTTAAATGCCCTTCATTTTGACCAGGGGCAAGCAAAACCTGCTACCAAACGTGCACTGGACCAGCAGTGCTCTTAGCTGTGATGCTCAGAGACAGCAGCTCTGGTTGGTGCTAGGGGGTCTTCTTGGCAGAGAGAAAGCTGCTGTCCACAAGACCTGCAACACTTTCTTCACTGCATCATGGTGCCAAAATCCTGGATGTAGGACATGCTGCTTGTACATAACTTGGCTACAAACCTGGTGCCCTGCCTGACCTTTTTTTCCCTCTTGGATCCGATGCAAGCCTGCAAAGACGAAAAATGCAAACCCGACATGATGGATTGTGGATCACAGCTTTCACCAAGAATAAAAATAAGCAGGAAGTTATATTTAGGCATCTGTAAATAGGAATAAAATAAAGCAGGAGGCTCATTATCAGCTGTGCTACATCAGTGTAGTCACGATCCCCCACTGGTGTGATTTGAGGGATGAAAAGCTGCTTTGGCTGCAGGGACATTTGGATTCCCGCCACAGGAGGAGGTTGCTGACTGCCCAGGCCAGCCTGGCCCTGTGGGCAGGATCTGTATCATGGGGGGAACCAGGGAAGGAGCCCCCAGTTGCCAACCATTGTCCTCCCCTAGAAGGATCAAGCCAGAGCTACTGTGGAGGCCAGTCCATGGGAATCCCTCTCGCTCTGGTTGTCCCTTCCTGGGGCTGCTGTGCTCTCCCCGGCCCAGCTCTGGGACCGGGGCCCCTCCGCTGGGAGCTGGCCCCTGCCCTGTTCTGGCGCTCTCTCCCTGCGGGATGCTTGGCCCTTGCCTGTCTTTCTGCTGGCCCTGGATACCGCACGTCGCAGAGACAGCTCACATTCCCCGCTTCGCTAAAAACGGCAAGGACTGTCTGTGCCACGGAGCAGCCTGGCTGGCAGGTCCTGCCTGCTATTCTGGTGCTGCCCGGGGCTGAGCACAGCAGAGGCGCAGAAGCCTCCATGGCAGGAGTGCTGCTGGCTCTGCACTCGGGCACTGCTGGCAGCCCTGGCCGAACTCGGCATCCCCCCTCTGCAGCCTAGACAAGTCTGCTTGCTCAGCCAGCCACGTCCTATGTCCTTCTCCGCTATCACCCCCGTGGGCACTTGCGTCAGGTGCAAGATAGAATAGGTGGTGGCGAGTGCTGAGGAGCCAGCCCCGAAGAAAAAGCAGTAAAATGGCCTTTAGGGGAAGCGCTGCAATTAGCAAGGACCTGAGCCACAAACGGCAGCGCTCCCTGATCCCCTGAATTGCTGTGCCCAGACCCTTCTCCTGCAGCCTTGCACTTCCCTCTAGTGGCTAATGATTCGTGGGGATGAGGAGTTCTCTCCCTGTGGGCAGACTGGAGGGTGTCAGCCCTGTCCAATGTGTCCTTGGGTGCTGCTAGTCCTCTTCTTCAGCAGTCTGACTTCCCTGGGGGCTGTTGTGCCAGTGGATACACCTCCTGCTGCCTGGCACTTGTCTGGTTCGGTCACTTGCACCCTCACAGCGCCAGCGGGAGGCACGAGGGCCATCAGCACTACCTGCGGTGCAGACATACTTGTCACGAGCTCATGGACCCTGATGCTCCCACTGGATTTTCCTACCTGAGTGTGAGGAGGCAGCTTAGGACCAGGGATGAGCAAAGCTGGCCAAAAAGGGCTGTGCAGCACAGGTTGGACCAGCCCAGAGTAAGGGACAAGGGTCTTATGGGGAAATGGGGAAGCCTGGCCGGGCTGTGCATGGTGGGTTGGTTACCCCAGGTAATGGTAGCGCAGGTTGAGCGATCAAGAGGATGCAAGCCCCATGGGGTGAATGCCACAGTGAGGTTTCTAAGCCAAGCTCTGGGGAGCACTCCAGTGGCAAGCAAGGAGCTGTGTGTCAGTTGGCGGGGCCACGGGACACGCTGTGCTGCTGCTCGGTGAGTCCAGCCTGCTCCTCTGCAGCGAGGCTCCCATTTCTCGGCCCGGCTACCAGGGACAAACAGGCTCTTCTCTTCCCTGCACTGGGCAGCTCGAGCAGAACAGCTCCTCACCAGGCTTCAGCAATGGCCTGTTTCTCTTCTCAGTGATCACAAATAAACTCCCTGGCCTCAGGGGATCCCCACTTGGCTCCCAGCAAGGGATCTTGGCACGGCAGGGTTTCTCATGACGAAAGGGACATTGAGATGCGTTTGTTCAGGAAACAGAGCCCTGTAAGTACTGCTCAAAGCTCTTTTTATTGTTGTTATAGCTGTTCCCAGGGTGCTTATTTCTGTACTGCAAGCCCAGGGTGCTGCTCTGGCCTCCCAGAGCTGCGCCAGGGAAGCACAGCCAAGGAGCAGCGTAGGGACTGTACACAGCTCCATCCAGCCACCCTCTGCTCTCAGGTACGGGCTGAGTCAGGCTGCTCTTGTTTTGGGGCTCGTTCTGGGCTGGGAAGAGGCTGAGCAGGAAACCGAAGAACAACCTCAGTGATCTGGTATGCAGAGTACTCCCCTGCCACATCCCTGCCAAAATGTCTTTGCCGGGTTTTGCTCCCAGCAGTGACTGCATCTTTCCGATGAGGCACCTGAGAGTGTGCCTCTGCCTAGCTCTCCCCTTCGGCTCTGTCCACAGTCAGCTATTAATGAGCTGTTCCACGGAATTTCTACTTGCCCATTAAAATGAACTCCTCGGTGTGGGTGAGGAAGGAGAGCTTGCAGCTGATGATCACACAGACAGCCGAAGCCTACTTGCCTTCATCCAAAAGGCATTTTTACAAAGTAGATGAATCATTTATTAGAAGAGTGTTGTTGAATAATTCAGGCACAGCACAAAGCAGTTTCCTTAGCACACACCAATTTCCTCCTTCTCCAAGTCACCGGGCCCCTCTGCTCTGAGGTTTGGACAATAGATGGTGCTAACTGCCCTGGCACCACAAGCCTGGCTGAGCACAGCTGAGTTGAGAGATCTGCTGCTGCTGCTCTCGGTTTCAGCTAAAAGTGATATTTGGAGGAACTAAACAAACCAAAAGAGTGTATATGCTCTGGGCCTGATGGGAAGTGAGCAGAGAGGCATCTGGAGCCCTGTGGCCTTGAATGCTTTGGCAGAGACTGTGGTGGAGGCAACTGGCTCCATTCTGGGGCAGTGCAGGCAACGAGGGGCCATAGGATGCTGAGGCTACTGTTGCCAGGGTTTCAGAGTGACCCCTGAGCTCTCCCCACAGCATCCAGTTGGGAGTTAGGACTCCTTGCAAGAGGATTTTCTTCCCCTTCTCTGTCTCTTCCCTCCTTTTACACCCTATGTCAAACAGGACAGTTGCTCTCCCTGCGGGCAGGCAGGTGGGTGCTGGCTCCTCTGAATCTGCCCCAGGCAGGCAGGGCACAGTCAGGGTACAGGCAAGGCACAGGCTCAGTGATTCAGTAAACCACAGCCCTTGTTTGCTCTGTTTGAAAGCACTGCTTGGTGGCAGCTCAGTGCTGTCTGCCTCCAGTGCCGTCTTCACCAGCGTGAAAGTCAGCAGCCCAGGAGTGACCTAAGGCTCTCTCATGACACTTTTCTTTGCATTATGCAAATGCACAGGAATAATTTTGGCCATAATGGTTTTTCCATTGACTGCAGGATCGATCCAGAGTCACCAGCTCCAGTAACCTCTGACGTGCATTAGCTGACTCCCTGCTGTGGGCAGCCTGATGGATGTGATTGCAAGGTGGTGGGGCAGGCAGGTCAGCTGCTGGCTCACTGGAGCTTGGAGCTGTGTTCTTGGTGCGGGACCTTCCTGCATTGCCACTCCATTGCCAATAAGACTGAGTATTCTCAGGCCATGCCAGGAAAGGAGGATGAGGGGACACCTTATTGCTCTTTACAGCTACCTGAAAGGAAGTTGTAGTGGCTGATGAGGGGCCTGGAAAACAAGCCCTGTGAGGAGAGGCTGAGGGAGCTGGGGGTGTGCAGCCTGCAGAAGAGGAGGCTCAGGGCAGACCTCATTGCTGTCTACAGCTACCTGAAGGGAGGCTGCAGCCAGGTGGGGTTGTTCTCTTCTCCCAGGCAAGCAGCAACAGAACAAGGGGACACAGTCTCAAGCTGTGCCAGGGGAGGTCTAGGCTGGATGTTGGGATGAAGTTGTTGGCAGAGAGAGTGATTGGCATTGGAATGGGCTGCCCAGGGAGGTGGTGGAGTCACTGTCCCTGGAGGTGTTGAAGCCAAGCCTGGCTGGGACACTTAGTGCCATGGTCCGGTTGATTGGCCAGGGCTGGGTGCTAGGTTGGACTGGCTGAGCTTGGAGGTCTCTTCCAACCTGGCTGGTTGATTCTATGATTCTATGATTCTCACAAGTCACACCTGATAACACAAAAGATCAAGTTGCGCCAGCAGAGGTTTAGGTTAGGCACTGGTTAAAAGTACACTGAAAGGGTTATCAAAGACTGGAACAGACTGCCCAGGGAAGTGGTTTAATCCCCACCCTTGGATGTATTCAAAAGCCATACAGTTACAGTGCTCAAGGATAAGGTATGGTAGTGGCCCTGGCAAAATTATATAATGGTTGGATTTGATGATCTTAAAGGTCTTTTCCAACTGTAGTGATTGTATGATTTGGGCAACCAGTCCTTGCCTGCCTTGCATGCTCAGATTCAATAGCCTTTGCTTCAAAACACCAGTGAGGTGCTCAGGGATAAGAGTTTGCTTATTCTTTCCCATCATTTACAAAACCTAATCACTTAGAAGCGAGGACATGATTAATTAAAGGCACTATGAATCTTATACTGCCTATAAAATGAAGTATCACCGTGGAATCTGAGTGATGTATATTTCATCAAGAAGCTTTAAATCTGATAAAAAACCATTAGTGTCTGTTTTTCTCTGGGCATTTCATGGTATAAATCATCACAAAGCACTCTCTGGGAAGTCACAGAGAATGAAACATCCATGACACTTTCAATGGGGCATTTCTTTGAGCTTAGCAGAAGGCATTTGTGGTGGCTGTAGGGCTAATAAAAGGCTTATGATGTCTTCAATTATTCATTTTTATAAGCACTTGCTCTGCTGACTTGAACAGCCAAAACCACACTGTGACTGGTTTTAGCAGTAAATGGTGAGGGGTTTTTAATGGAATCAAATTACTTTGCTTCCACTGCAGACTTTGCCACTCTTGCACTGTTAAAAACAAGGCTGGTGCACTCTCAGCTATCACAACACTGTCTGTTTCTCCCTCTGGGGAAGCACCTTTCCACCTAGCAGCTGGCCGAGCCAGCAGCCTTCTTTCACGCCGGGCTGCGGCACTTCCCCTGGTGTCTGCCAGGAGGTTTCCGTGGGAGCCAGAGCTGGCAGACGCGGGGGCCGGACACCTTTGGCGCACTGGGTGTGCTGCATTCAAAGCAATGCATTTGCTGCAGTGGGCTGGGGTCAGTAGCCTCAGTTAGAGCTTTCTGCTGTGCCTGAAGCTCCGCCCAGGCAGAGGAAATGCTTCCTCCTCCTGCAGATCTGATGGTTCAAAAACCCTTTGCAAATGCCCGTGCGAAACAATGCAGTGGTTTGTCTTGATGTCCCCGAGCTGGCACTTGGCTGCAGCTGGATGCCAGGGACCCTCTGCTCCAGGCACACAGCAGCTGTGAGACCCTTAGTGCTGCTCATCTGGGTCTGACAGAGCTGAGTGTCCAGTGGAAATCCTGTTGGATTGGGCTCCCAGACACCAAATCCACAGGCAACTCAAATGTCCTGAACTCTCCTGCATGCAACCTTCTACTCCTGCTGTGCCCCCCATGGCAGGACCATGAGCCTTGGGGTGTCCTGATGTGCTAGGCTGAGATTCTGCCACCCCAGCATTAGTGCCTCCAGGAAAAGCTGTGGAGCTAGACAGGCAGGGGGAGGTAAAAGCACTTCTCTATTAAAACACATTTTTGTGGTGCTCCTTTATAGGTTTCCAGCATGATCCATGTGTCCCCGCCTGGCCCATCACCCACAGCCAGGCTCTCCCCTTCCTCCTGCTCCTCACTGCAGTGTTTTCTGTGGATTAGGCTCCAGTGGATAAATTAATCTTCTTTTGTGTTTATAAATTCTATGAGGGTGGTGTCTTTAACAGAAACCCTTCTCACTACTTGGCACAGCAACTAGCAACTCTGGGCAGCCTGCTCTAGGGTAGGGTGTCCCTGCCCATGGCAGGGAGGTTGGAACTAGATGATCCTTATGGTCCCTTCCAACCCTGACTGATTCTACGATTTTATGACTCTAACTCCCCAGTGGGTCTCTTCTCAGATGACACAGAGGTTCTCTGAATAGCAACAAAAGAAAACAAAAAAGATCTAAACAGTTTCTTCCCCCCCATGCAGCTACTCATACCCACCTCACGGACAATTTCTCCCAACGTTTTAATGGTTTACTTTCCTCGTGGTTCTGCCCTTGAGGCACTGCCTGTGAAGCACACTGCTGCTCACTGGTGGAGAGGGGGACATCAGAGTTTCCCTTTGACAGGCAGGGAGGAGCAAGAGAGGAGTTTTTCCTTCCCCACAACCAAAGAGGAAAGATTGAAGAAATGAAAAGTGAGGTATGATATGGTATTGATGGTGGGAAACACTGCAGGACCTGACATCTGGGACTGCAATGGGCCTGTACTGACCTTAGAATCGTAGAATCAACCAGGTTGGAAGAAACCTCCAAGCTCATCCTGTCCAATCTATTGCCCAGCCCTAGCCAATGAACTCGACCATGGCACCAAGTGCTGAAAGACATGATTTAGTTCTTCTCATGGCAGAAACCGTAAAGGGGCCTGATCAAGGCTGCTGGGTCAAGGCAGGAAGGAGTTCTTGTGCCATTGCCTCCTTTTGTCAAGGCAGAGCAGAGCACTGGTGCCTGCTGACCTGGGCTCTTTTCCAGCCTGTCGGCTCTCAGCAGAGAAACCCTTGAGCAAACTTCCCATTGGTGTCTTTAGAGGAGACCTCTGGTGCCACATAGACACTGTGATGTTGCCCACATGGCCTGTCTGGGCAGCACTGGCCTGCCTTCCATTAAAGAAGGTTTCACTCACCCCGGTGGGCACCAGCATGGGCAGGTGATGCCGGTGCCATCACTGTTCCCCATGTGTTGCTGCTGGCGTGCCCAGTGGCACGGGGCAGAATCCAGCCCCCTGAGCCCCACAGCTGATTTGTTTGTTGTCTCTTGGCTTGCTCTCTGCAAATATTTTTATCTGGCTGAACCACAAATAATCGCTTACAGCTTTGCTCTTCGGCTTTGTGATGAGCCTGCAAACGCCAGCGGGTGTTTGCTGGAGATAATCAGGGAGCTTTTGTGCTCAGCGGCTTTGTCCTCCCTCGCTCTCTGGCTTTTGTCTCTGGGCTCCATTCGTCTCCTGTCTCCCTCAGTGAGCGGTGCCTTTTCTGATACCTCTGAAAATAACTGACTTCATGGTTGGGTCCTTTTTAGTGTGTTTGTTTCTGGAAAGGCAGGGAAGTGGCATGTCTGCTTGTGCCCCTCGCTGGCTGCTGCTCAGGCAGCATGTGTCTTTATGACTCAATTAAAAACGTGGCCATGTTTCCCCACCAGACCCTGCCACCTTCCTGGTAAAGCATTTTCTACTTTGACAGCATTTTCAAGTTCACAAGTTCCAAGTATTCCAAGAGCCTTTCCCTTTGAGACAGATTGCTCCAGCTACATTGTAATGATTCCAAAATGCAGAACGTTTCTGATGCTCTGAAATGGAAAGAGAATCCCCAAGGCCATTACTGCTGCCAAGCATTTCTCCAGGACTGAGATTACCTGCTTTCTGAACACTCTCTTCACTTGGCAGACCCCCACCACCTCACATAGGACACACAAGTTTCCTCAGCTCTATGGGTGACTCTCCTCCTTCCACAGTCATCTGTGGGAAGGTTTCTGTCCTGGAGTCCGGTATACCCCAAAATCCCTCTCCCTCCGTGGTTTGAATGAGAGAGGAAAAGGTGTGAAAAACCTGTTCCCCTGCCCTGCAGGCGTGCAGGGGGGGCACAAAGGGCCCTTCTGGCACGAGGGGTGCCCTGTGCAGGTGCCTGTGGGGGGCACAAAGGGCCCTTCTGGCACGAGGGGTGCCCTGTGCAGATGTCTGTGGGAGGAGCAAAGGGCCCTTCTGGCATGAGGGGTGCCCATGCTGAAATAGGGCTGGGCATTGGCTGTGGTCTTCGTNCCCACTTTGGAAATCACCCAGACTAGACTCAGCCGGCTCTGGAAGCGAATGTCTCCATGAGTGCAGTAGACATCACCATTGTTTTCCTGTCACAGCCTGTAATCTAGTTCTTCTCACCAAAACATTCTAGCTAGCTTCAACCTAGCACATGGGGAATGCTATGGTTAGTAGCTTAGCCTTTTCCAGCTCCTGACTTCCAAAATAGTCAAATTTACCTGTGGTATCCTTGTAAGATCTGCTCAATCAAACTGCATCTGCTAATTAAAACTACATCAATTTCTGTGTATAGTTTTGGGGGCAGGTCTTCGGGAAAATAAAACAGTTCTCTTTTTATACCTATTCCTGACTCAGCCACGTCAATTCCCTGCCTCCACAACAGTTTGATACATGCTTATCAAGGAGGAGCTTAGATCATGATGCACTGCTCTAAAGAAATATTTTTCCTTCTCTGTCCTGATTATTTTACCCAGCTCCTCTGAATGGGTTTCTTACTCTTCTTGCTGTTTCTCACACCGTTCAGACAGTGTTTGGTTTCTACCCCGACTGCTGCATATTCAGTTTGTTATTTGCAGTCTGGTACGGAACACAAACCCAGGAACATCTGAATCATATTTTCCAGTGCTAGAGGGCAGCTGCTATGGCTAATGACAATGCTTTGGTAGACACCTGGACTATAATGAGATATTAATAATGGGTAGGTAAGGAAGCGCTGATGACAGGAGGTGGTAAAGTAGCGTGGGTAGGAACTCTTCTCAGCTGCAGCTTCTCTACATCAGCACATGGCCCAGGCTCAGGTACAGAAACCCTCCTGCTTTGTCCCCTTGCAGAGGCTGGCTGTGAAACACGGTGGCTCAGCAACCTTCACAGCCAGCCAGTGAGACAGCTGCAGAGGCTAGAAACCTTCGGTATGTTTTGATTTTGCTATTGCTCAGCTCCATCCTCTCCATTTTGGGTGTCTGACCCATCTGCTCCTCTGCTCCTGTACTGGGAAGGTGCTTTCCTGAGAGTGTCCCCTGGAATGTCCCCTCCGCTTTATGTGGGGAAGTCGGGCAGTTAGCGCTGGCAGCAGAGAGACTGAGCATGCTGCAAAACCTTCTCTTAATTATATTAATTAACTTCATCTGCTTCTGAAGGTGGAGGCTTACTGCTAACTCCTTGCAATAGATGGGAACTTACCTGCAGTCACTGCTCAGTTACTGTGTTCTCTGAGAACATTGTTAAGATAGGGGAGGTGGCTGAGTCACCAGATAGCCTTGGGAATAATTACAAGATCTTCATGTAGATGTGGCGCTGTGGGTTTGTGGTGGACTTGGCAGTGCTGGGTTAATGGTTGGACTCAATGATCTTAAAGGTCCTTTCCAACCTAAATTATTCTATGGTTCTGTGCTGCTGCTGGGTTTAAAACTAGAAGAAGTCTTTCATAAAAGCTCATGAAGCTTTGGTTGTGTCCTTCTATTGCTTATCATCACTTCAGTATATCACTGGTGTACCTAAGGCTTTTGTGGACTGGTTTGGGTGCAGGGTGCAGTCCATATGGCTGTTTCCTAAAGCCATGCCTTCCTAACAGCATCAAGAGTTCAGCTTGGTTGTTTTTACCCCTGGAGGAAATTATTTGTCACCTGCCCCATCAGCAAATAGACCTCTGTTTCCAAGCACAGGCAAATGTGTCTACTTTGCATAGCTTTTTATTTCTGAACATAGGCAAAGGCCACCATCATTTGATTGTCCTTAGAAGAAGAACCTACCCGGTTCTTTCTCTCACTTCTCTTTGATCTGATCACTTTAATCATTCTTTCAGGTTATCTCTAGGCACCAGAGAGACAGCTCTTAAGGAGCATGTATATCAGGCAGGCTGGTTAGGATCCCACAACCTCTCCCTACCACCATGGAGACCCGAGAAGGCTGCCCCTGCACCAGCTGCCTTGGACAGGATGTCAGGCATCTCCCCAGCACCACACACACTTTGTGTTTGGGAGCTCCTTTTGATGCCAGCTCAGGAGGCATCAGAAGGCACTGTCACCCGTCTCTGTAGTCTAAAGATGGCTGAGTGGTGCCCAGCATACCTTGGCATTCCCTCCCCTGCTCTTGCCATGCTTGTGCTGGGCATTGCTCAGGACAAAGACTTCATTAAAGGAGGCAAGACTTCTTTGAGCAACTCTGGTAAAGAAATCCCCTTTGCTGTTGGTGAAACACCCTGAGCCATTCATCCCTTCTGTATAGAGCGCCATCAGACTCCTCTCCCCTGTGCACTGTGCACAGGTGATTTGGTTTGGGTTTCGTGCTTCTGCAAACCAGCCTTGCCACTTGTACATGTAGCAGCTCTGCCCACAGGTAAGATCTGGCCTGGCCTGCTTTTGTCCCCACCCTCTGCATGCTCCTTCTGACCATTTGCTGCCTTTTTGCTTGGGGTGGATTTAGCAAGAAGCATTTCCTGCAGGCTGCTATTTCTGCCCTCTTCAGCATGCTGCTGTGGTTCCCGTGCTGCTTGCTGGGGTATCACCCTGCCTTCCCACCCAGCCTTGCAGCCCCCTCATTCACATGCTGCAGATGCTGCCCCATGCCAGATGCAGTTTTCTGTATCTTAGGAGGAATATCCTGGCAAACTCTTCCTCCCTTTTAACTTTCTGAGCCCATTAGAACTGGAGTGAAGGACTCTCTTGTCCTTCTGAAGATCACATTTCATTTTGCTATCTCTGTGCTGTGTATAAAAGCTTTTTCACAAGTTCCTGCCCTTCTTATTTATCTTAAATCTTAATATGATCTACTGTACTATATCTTTTTAATCCATGTAGCACAGTATGATGACCTGTTTGCTGTTCTCAACTTTCGAACAGACCTACTGCCTCTGATTTGGAACTATTGAGTAGAAAAATGTAGCTTTCATTCATCCTCCCTTTTGGGCTCCATCTGCCTCCTCCAAAAGCTGAAGTTTTGGCATGAATCTTTTCCAGCTGTCATAGGCTGATGTGGAATAGTTTTTACTACTCTCTTGATGTAGTCCCATATTATCTACCCACCACATCTGCTTTTCCCACCTGTTGCCATCTTCTGTATTTAGACCCACACCTCGGGTACCACCCAGAGCCATGGCTGTCAAGAAGGACTTTGCACTGGGATTAGGATGAGTCATTAATGTAATAAAGGGAAAGATTTGCCTGTTTCTCTCAAGGTGCTGCCAACAAAACAACAACTGCTCTAAACCTGAACTACTTTTCAGCTGAAGCCTTCAGGCCTTTTCAATCCTTGCAGATGGGGCTGCAAACAACAGCCTCCTTCTATAAATCCATCCGTATGGATCTCTGCTAACCCCAACCCTTTTGCTGCACTCCTGTACAGAGATGTGCCTGAAGGAATAAGGCCAACCACTGAGGGTGGCCTTTAGCCAACACATTCAAGAAGGCTTGAGAAAAGCTTGACTTTCCTTCCAGAAGTGGTGCTATCCAGACCATCTCCCTGTTTTCAAATGGGCACATGAAGAGGGCTCTGGGGTCAATCTGCTGCTGTGTGGCACAGGCTGCTGCCTGGACATCTTCCTCTTTGTGACATTTGGCTTCACAAGCTCCTACAGTAAACCAGAGGCTGAATGTCCTGCTGAGGGACAGTGAGGGATGCACCCTGCCACTGTGAAAACAGGAAGCCATGAGAGGGTAAATCTGTTTTCACAGCTCAGTTGGCTATTGAGAAAGCAAACCGTTTTCTGTTGTTCTTATCTAGTGAGGAGACTTTTGCTTCCTGTGTCACTGTAGGTAACGCAGAGATCATCTTCCCTCGTGAACCTCATTTCCTTGAGATCTTTTCTCGATTCACAGCTTCCCCTTCACACACTCTTATGTAAGCAGCTCTCAGGTCACATCCTGTTCTGAAGCCATATTTGAGAAGAGAAGAGATGCAGGAGCTGTGGGCTAAGGGACATCAGTACCCCTGGTCATTCACTCCCAGTCAGAGCTAAGGTGTTTGTGGACTTGCAGTTTGTGTCTGTACAGCAGCAGATGGGAGGGTAAAGCTCCAGAGTGGGTGGAGAGGATGGTTACCATGAACAAAGTCTCATCTGCATTAGCTCTGTGTAGAGGGGACACCCTCAGCTGGGGCCCACACATGTTAACATGCTGACATCATGCACACCCATAAGGGCAGACTGCTCCTGTGGCAGGGCCACGGGTGTTGTGTTTGTGCAAACGAGCCAGGAGGGTTAGGGAGGAGCATCTGACAGGAGCTGGGAGCACCACATGGTCTGACATCACTTGCAGCACCTGGATCCACATCACTGATCTCTCTCCTCCTCTTGGACTCAAAAGCCATGTCCCTGTCAGGAGATCATCCTTCAAATAGCAGCCCCTAACTCAGGATGAACTCCTGTGCAGATGTCACAGGGATTGCAAGTGTGGATGATGATGGCTTGCATAGGGTCAGCATGGTCTCTTTCCTTGTCTTAGCACTGCCTCTAGCATCCCTTGGGAAGGGTGTGCTGCCTTTGCTGCCACCCTGCCCTCACTTGGCCCGAGGCATGCCTACTTCTGCATCAGCTGTGTGACTGGGGAATACAAGGAGAGGATGAGCTTGGAGGACATCAAGATTCTGAGCTGGCCATGGTGGTGCTCATTACTGCCAAACCTGGAGAGTCACTGCTTCAGACTAGAGAGGCCTTTGGCCTGTATCACTGACAGAAATTTTGTGCCGGTGATTCTGTCCATGCCTAGATGGAAACAAGGCTCCTCTGAGGCTGAAAGGGGTTAGGGTTCGGACTAGGGCCAGGCAAGGTGTGCTTAGGAGGAAGGAGGGCTGTGACTGCATCTTTGCACTGGCAAAATACACCAGAGTTGGTACAAATCACCATCTGGAAATTCCCATGAGTATGTTATCTACCAGTGACAGCTCTCTTTGCCCTGACTCCTTATTTTTCTGGGATCCCATAGCCAGAGAAAAATCCTGTATATCTTTTTCTTCAACAGCATAAACATCACTTATTTCTTGCCTCAGCTGCATGCTTCCCAGTGGGCTGTGGGTCTCCAGAGCTGTCTGGTGCTTTGGAGCATACCATGCTGCACAGTGAGTGCTTCAGTGCTGGTGCTCACTGTGCAGAGCATGGCAACATCAACAGTGTTCAGCAGCACTCCCCTGAAGCCAGCTGCTAGAGCTCTCCTCTGCACCTTGAATCTTCTTGGACCAACATGGGGAATGGTCCCACCAATGCCATAGCAACTTGGCTGCAGATGATCTCTCCTCATCCTCCTCTGCACCCACTTTGGGAAGAAGGGAGGTGTGGAGGGATGTGGGAGGGACAAGAAACAAGCTTTGCAGGGTGATGGGAAGAGAGAAAGTTTTCTTTGGATCCTGGCCTCTGGGTGTAACCCACATAACCTATTTTATTTTGCTTGCCTGGATCAGTTAACCTGCTGGTGTTTGGAAAGGGAAGAGCTAGGTATCTGCTGGGTCTGTCTGCATGGTGTTAGTGGAGCCACACTTCTGACAGGGAGGTGAAAAACCTGCCTGGATGTGGTGCTCTCCCTTTTTTCCACCTGTGTTTGTCACCTTCCCTTTCCCAACTTGTCTCTGAGGATCCTGGCAGCCATAGAGTAATTGGTGCTATTGGGCAAGTCCATCGTAAGCATGGTGAAGGACAGCAGTTCCTTCTATAAAAGCATACTATGAATTTTAAAGACAGAAAACTTATATTATCCTTGTTATACAAGTGGCAATGCTGAGGAGTTCTGTGGGAGCAGTAGGCAGGAGGGGCAGCCCCCTGCAGCAGAGTTCTTGGTGGTGTAAGAGAACAGCAGGAGCTGGCTGCTCTCACAGCACCAGCCAGGAAAGTATGGGACCCAAGCTGACTGCTGATGCTGTGATGTTGAAATGGTATCAGTGCAAACACTGTATTCCTTCTGCTGCTGGCAGAGGCTGAAAAAGAGCAGCCTTTGACTTGGGGGATGCCACTGCTTTGTGTAAATCTGCTGCCATTTGTCTTGGACTCTTAATTGGCACTACACAGGCAGTAAACTCCACAGGACAGGCGGGTACTGGTGGTGGGAAGTTGTTTGTCTGCTTAGCTTTCTTTCCTATGAGCAGGCCAGGGAGCAAGCATGCCTGTACAGGTGATATTTCTTGTCAGAGATGTAGGAGTTGTGTGATTGTCACCCACTGGAGAAATCATAGAATCATAGAATGGTTTAGGTTGGAAGGGACCTCAAGGATCATCCAGCTCCAACCCCCTGCCATAGGCAGGGACACCTCCCACTAGAGCAGGCTGCTCAAGGCCTCATCCAGCCTGGCCTTAAACGCCTCCAGGGAGGAAGCATCCACAACCTCCCTGGGCAACCTGTGCCAGTGTCTTACCACCCTCACTGTAAAGAACTTCCTCCTAACATCCAGTCTAAATCTCCCCTCTTCCAGCTTAAACCCATTCCCCCTCGTCCTGACATTACCAGACCTTGTCAATAGTCCCTCCCCAGCCTTCCTGTAGGCTCCCTTCAGATACTGGAAAGCCACTCTAAGGTCTCCTCGAAGCCTTCTCTTCTCCAGGCTGCAGAGCCCCAACTCTCTCAGCCTGTCCTCATAGCAGAGCTGCTGCAGCCCTCTGAGCATCTTCGTGGCTCTCCTCTGGACCCGCTCCAGCAGTTCCATGTCCTTCTTGTGTTGGGGGCTCCAGAACTGCACACAGTACTCCAGGTGGGGTCTGAGGAGAGCAGAGTAAAGGGGCAGAATCCCCTCCCTTGCCCTGCTGCCCACACTGCTCTTGCTGCAGCCCAGCACAGGGTTGCTGTCTGGGCTGCATGTGCACACTGCAGGCTCATGTTGAGCTTTTCATCACCCCAGACCCCCAGGTCCTTCTGCTCAGGGCTGCTCTCAGCCATTCACCACCCAGCCTGTATCTGTGCCTGGGATTGCACCCACCCAGGTGCAGGACCTTACACTTGGCCTTGTTATATGTCGTGAGGTTGGCCTGGGCCCACCTCTCCAGCCTGTCCAGGTCCCTCTGGATGGCATCCCTGCCCTCCAGCAAGTCAACTGTGCCACACAGCTTGGTGTCATCTGCAAACTTGCTGAGGGTGCACTCAATTCCTCTGTCCATGTCACTGACAAAGATGTTACAGAGCACTGCTCCCAACACTGACCCCCGAGGAACACCACTTGGCACCGGTCGCCAGGTGGACATTGTGCCATTGATCACCACTCTCTGCATGCCACCACCCAGCCAATTCCTTATCCAGTGAGTGCAGACTCCTCTCCTTTCAATATTGTAGAAGTCAGCCCTGGGAAAGTGCATCTCGCTGTTCAGTTCTGGTCATGGACTGGTAAGCTGTCCTGTTGAGCTCCATAAGTTTTCAGTAGGAGAAGAGACCTTCCTGTGGCCTTTCAGTACTTACAGGCTGCCTATGAGGAAGAGGCAGGCAACTTCTTAGAAGGGCCTTCTGTGACAGTACAAGGGGTGATGGTTTTAAGCTAACGATTTAAACTAGATCTAATGAAGAATTTAGTTACAATGAGGGTATTGAAACACTGGCACAGGTGGTACTGGAGGTGGTAATCAATCCATTCCTGGATATACTGCAGATCAGGTTGGATGGGGATCTGAGCAACCTGATCCAGCTGCAAATGTCCCTGCTCAATGGAGGGTGGTTGGACTAGATGGCCTTTAAAGGTCCCTTCCAACTTATTTTACGGTTCTGTGGAGAAATTCTCTGTATTTTATTCAATCAAGAGGCCATGCCACTCGGGGTGGAGTAAATTTGGCTGTGATGCCACATGAGCAGCCAAGTGTCACAAGCATTGGTGCCTTTCCAGGCACTGTATGAGCTCCTTTTAGTCACCTTTGGACACAGATTAAACAGTCATCATGCCAGATAGTCCAGGCTTGTTGCATGCCTTGTCTTCCTTACCATGCTTTCTCAACTAAGGATTTGAACTCCCTGTCATCTGACGCATGGTATGGGCGCAGGCCATGCAGTAATCAGCATTTCCAGCACCCTTACAACAACTTCTTGCACATCTTCAGGAAACCGACAGCAACACCAAAAAAGAGAGGATCTTATTTGATGATCTTAAAACCCCCTTAATAGCAGACTCCCAGATCAGAAGGGAGGAAGGTTGAGTTTCCAGCGAACAATCACAAAATGAGAGCCCAGAGGCCTCTCATTACCTCACCATTTCTCTGGAAACCTTAAAAATACAGAATCTGGGTCACGTTGCTGTGCTGAGCAATACTTTGCTGTGGCTGAGCTCCCTGCCCCCCTCCATGAGTGTGGATCATGAGGACTGTAAAATCTGTCCCTCAACTTCCACATTTGCAACTTGAAAATGCAGATAATTAGTTTGCAAATCAGTTCAGAGTCTTAAGGTGTAAAGAGTGTTAAAGGATGCAGTACACAGATGGCAATGAAATTATACTCAGAAGAACTAAGGGTAAATTGTTAACTTCTAATGTGAATGATGAAAAACATCCTGCTGCCTCACCTCTAGGGGTGGTGGAAGAGCCATACCCTTTCAGCATTGTAGCCAGCATCACATAGCCAATTACTTCAGACAGAAACCTTTCATCAGTTGCAAGCACTGTTCTGGATCTAAAGGAAAGTAGGGATCATAACATAACAGAGACTTAGTAGAAGCAGGCAGGAACAGCATATATTTAAAGTCAAATTGCCTTGTCCTGAGTTCACTAAAAAGGAAGGTGAGAAAGGATTTCTTCACTGGTGTAATGCATCCTTTAATGTCATCCCTGCTGTAAGGAGTCAGCTAAGTTGACCAGCATGAGAATACCCTGCAGAAGTATGCATGCCTGCTCAAGCTCTCTTTGCTGTGCATGAGCAACTGGGAGAAGTGATGCACTCTGGTAAGCAGAGACAAAATCTCTGGTCCAACCCAAAGCCCTCTTCCTGTACACTGCGATCACACAGTGGATACAAAACCACTATGGTCCTGATGAACCTGGAAATGATTTCTGCTGGGCTGCCTTTCTTCATTCAGGGTGTGCTGAGTTTCAATGTATCTTTAAAGCTTTCTTAGATTTTAGCAGACCTCATTGCTGTCTACAAATACCTGAAGGGAGGCTGTAGTCAGGTGGGGGTTGGTCTCTTCTGCCAGGCAACCAGCAACAGAACAAGGGGACAAAGTTTCAAGTTGTGCCGGGGGCGATCTAGGCTGGATGTTAGGAGGAAGTTGTTGGCAGAGAGAGTGATTGGCATTGGAATGGGCTGCCCAGGGAGGTGGTGGAGTCATCGTCCCTGGAGGTGTTCAGGAAAAGCCTGGATGAGGCACTTAGTG
>WAAF01016171.1:30719-43758 GCA_013400475.1 Tricholaema leucomelas | reverse complement strand
AGGTTGGCCTGGATGAGCTTGGAGGTCTCTTCCAACCTGGTTGATTCTATTCTATTCTATTTACTGGGTTGAGCTCAGCTCAGGTTAATTCTTCAACTCTGCATATGTACACATCGTGCAGACCATGAAGCAGCTACTCTATATCCACTGTGTCTTGGTTCTGGGCTGAACTAGAACATCTCCTCTGTAGGAGGAGACTGATACAGCCTCCTTGCATTTGTGTGAGACTCTGAGAAGTGGTGGTGGGTTCTATGTCCTGCTGTGAACTGCCTGAAAAGGTTTTGTTTAAATTATTTTTCAGTTAACTGTTTTGCTGGTTGATGTTTGGGGTTGTTTTGTTTTGTTTTTAGAATAGAATAGAATCAAGCAGGTTGGAAGAGACCTCCAAGCTCATCCAGTCCAACCTAGCACCCAGCCCTATCCAGTCAACCAGACCATGGCACTAAGTGTCTCATCCAGGCTTTGCTTCAACACCTCCAGGGACAGCGACTCCACCACCTCCCTGGGCAGCCCATTCCAATGCCAATCACTCTCTCTGCCAACAACTTCCTCTTAACATCCAGCCTAGACCTCCCCTGGCACAGCTTCAGACTGTGTCCCCTTCTTCTGTTGTTGCTTGTCTGGGAGAAGAGATCAACCCCACCTGGCTGCAGCCTCCCTTCAGGGAGCTGTAGACAGCAATGAGGTCTGCCCTGAGCCACCTCTTCTGCAGGCTGCACACCCCCAGCTCCCTCAGCCTCTCCTCACAGAGCTGTGTTCCAGGCCCCTCACCAGCTTCATTGCCCTTCTCTGAATGTGTTCCAGCATCTCAACATCTCTCTTGAATTGAGGAGCCCAGAACTGGACACAGCACTCAAGGTGTGTCCTGACCAGTGCTGAGCACAGGGGCAGAATAACCTCCCTTGTCCTGCTGGCCACACTGCTCCTGAGCCAGGTCAGGATGCTGTTGGCTCTCCTGCCCACCTGGGCACACCTTATGCAAAATGTTATTAAATTCTATCAAGAGAAAACACTTTGATTTGAGCAGTTCCCATTTGTAATTCTTGCTTTTCATTGAAAGATTGTTATCACTAATGCCACATGCTGACAGGACTGGCTGAAGTGTCTGCTCTTTTTTTCAGGGGTATGACTTTGGAGTGCCTTGTAGTGAAAGGGTTTAGTGCACACAGTGTAGGTACCATAGACTGACAATCAACCAGGATGACTCAGCCAAACCCAGACCAAGCTTGTTTTGATTTTTGCTTGCATTTCTTGGAGGACAAGAGAGCACAATTAAAACTCTGCAGTAAAAGCAGTTTCTGGTTGCACACCTGGGAAAGGAAACACGGCCGTGGTCGTGCTGCACAGATGTGCTTTTCTCCTTGACCCAGGATGGTTTACAGCACAGAGAGCAGAGGCAAGAGTGTTGATGTGTTCATTCTTCAGGGCTGTGCAGTTCATCTTCATGGGAAGACTGCTGCTTTGCTGCCCTCTAGAAACCCCACAAAGCTAAGCACTAAGAAGCACAAAGACCAGAGCCTGTGAGATCTGGTTTTGGGTTGATTTGGCACAGAAGCAAACTGAGGGCTGCTCTATGGGCTTGTGTGATGGTTTGAGTGTTCCCTGCCCCCTCACACTTTGGAAAATCACCCAAACTAGACTCAGCAGCTATGGAAATTGAATGAAGCTTTGTATTTACAGCTTAGCAGAATATACAAGCAGATAGTTACAATAGATACAGTTAGATACAGAAATATACAAGTTAAAAAGTAATACAGAAACACAACAGCCCTCCCAGAAACCTGAGTCCCCAGGAGGGGCTCCCAACCACCCTTCCACCTTCCCCCCACCCCTCATCCTTACCCAAGATCTTGCCTGATGATCTTGCCTTATGTTTAAGGTAGGTTTGAGGGTCGACCAGGGATGTTAGGAAGCAGACGACAGGTTAGGTTAGAGAGAGAAGTTCAGCCCAAAAGCCAGACAGAGACTGCATTACCTATGTTTCTGTTGTTGTTCTTATCCATCTCAGCAAGCCTATGAGTGCAGTAGCCATCACCATTGTTTCCTTTTCACAGCCTGTAATCTAGTTCTTCTCACCAAAATATTCTAGGTAGCTTCAAACTAGCACAGCTTGGCTGGAGAGGCAGACAGTGGTGGGCAGAGGCAGGCTGTGGGCAGCTCTCCCTGTCCAGCCATGGCATGATGGGGCAGGGAACGGCACAAGTGACTGCAAGAAGTCAATGTATTGTTTGTCAAAGTGGGGATTACTGTAATGAAAGTGAAGATCTGGGGCTAGCTTCAACCAAAGCTTGGGGAGACATCTCAGGTGTGGCAGCTGTATTCCTGAGCCTTCAGTAAGGACAGCTCTTCTGCTGGCAGGAAACCTTTAAAGGATGGCCACTGACCTCTGGTGACCCAAAGGAATGAATATTGCCCATGTAGTGGCTTCAGGCAACTGCACTCTTCCTGCTAGCCCCCCTAAAATATAGCATCCATGAGAAATAAAAATCAGAGCTCTGCAACCAGGAGTCTCTTGCCTGTGGGCATGGGCTGGGGAACACTGATCTTGTGCAGGGAAGTTCCTCTTGCTCATCCTTGACCTCCCAGACTGTTGGCTTCAATCCAAGGAAGACAACCTCCTCTTCCAGAACACTGGATGGGGCCACATCATGAATCACCTCCAGAAAATGTCTGTGAAAAATTACAGCCTTCTTCCATCCCCTTCTGTTCATGACAGCCACATACATAAAAAACAGATTGCCTCCTGCTGCTGCCTTGGGAGGCTCATGGCTTGCAGGGTAGGTGAGACTGGACTTTATTCCAGAACTCCTGCATTGCTGTAGATGTTTTAAGAGATAATTTAAAGATGTTTCAATTGTATTTTTAACTTAACTAGTCTTTACTTTTGGGGGGAGGGAGGGGAGAAGGGGATAGAGGATTCTATTTCACTAGCAAGAACCACAAATTCCCCTGCTGCAGTTGTGTAACCTGTCTGATCCTTTTCTTCAGAAAAGGAGTTTCTTGTTTACTCAGAAAACTGAAGTTTTTATATTAAGCTTTCTTAGAAAGGTTAACTTACTCCTCCCCCTGCCTCTTTTTATTGTAACCATAATCAAGGTAGTAAGAAGGTGGATGGGAAGTCATTCATGTAATCTGAGTTTGCTGAACGTTAAAATATATGCATTCCTTTTCACCTAAATAATGTTTGGTGCCATTTCACACTTGCCAGGAGCTGAAGACATTAGCAGCATACACAATCGTGTCAAGATGCTCATTGTAGGAATCGTTCTAGGTGCTAATTGTTCAGACTTGAGCTGTCTGAAGAAAAGAAACACTGCCTGCAGTTGGAGAGTCACTAATTTTTAGCATGGGACATCACACCAAAGGGATTTGAGCAATTGGTCTCACCTGCATGTTTCTGTGCATCATGATCTGGCTTTGGAGCAACCTCTTCCTGCATCGGTCTGTGAGGGAGCTGGAAGCAAGCAGGGCAGTGTTAGCTGTGTGTGTGCATGCTTGTGATGGTTTGGGTGTTCCCTGCCTCCCCCCACTTTAGAAATCACCCAGACTAGACTCAGCCAGCTCTGGAAATATGAATGAAGCTTATATTTACAGCTGGCACAGTGTACAAGCAGATAGTTACAGTGTATACAGTTATAGACAGAAATAGACAAGGTAAAAAAGGTAATACAGAAACACAACAGCCCTCCCAGAAACCTGAGTCCCCAGGAGGGGCTCCCAACCACCCCTTCACCTTCCCCCTACCCCTCTCAACCTTACCCCAGTCCCAAGGAAGCATGGAGGTTCGGCCAGGGGGTTAGGAAGCAAAGTGGATTAGCCAAGGAAATGGAGGGTGAGGTTAGAGAGAGCAATGCAGCCCAATGCTCCCCAGCAGGAGAAGTGGAGTGTCTTATCTATGTTTTGATTCTTATTCTTATAGATCTCAGCAAGCCTATGAGTGCAGTAGACATCACCATTGTTTTCCTTTCACAGCCTGTAATCTAGTTCTTCTCACCAAAACATTGTAGCTAGCTTCAAACTAGCACACTGCTCTGCTCCACTCTGCTGCTGTGCCTACAGGCATGCTGCAAAAGAATAATCACAGGCTAGTGAGGTTATATACAACATTACAGGTGGGGTTGTGCTGCAGCCAGGGCATGGCATGGGGCCCTGGAGGCAAGGAACCCATGTGGTCAGTCGCCCTGAGCAAACCACACCTGAGAAAAGCCCAGCTCCCATGAGCTGCCATGCTGAGGTTTGCTCATGCCTTTCACTTGAGGGGCAGATCTCACAATAAAGCCGTCACCCTGCCAGACCCTGGCAAAACTTGATGTCTGGACAGAGCAAAGAGTGAATGCTGCCTTTAGCACATCCTGGGTATTTAAACTGCTGCCTTTCACTTGTGCTTTAAGTCCCTCTGCCTTGCACAGAAGCAAACAGGGCTGCTCTCTGTGGCAGGCAGCTGAGAGGATGTACACGCCCAGTCAGCCACATCACAGCTCAAGATCTTTAGAATAGAATAGAATAGAATCAACCAGGTTGGAAGAGACCTCCAAGCTCATCCACTCCAACCTATCACCAAGCCCTATCCAGTCAACCAGACCATGGCACTAAGTGCCTCATCCAGGCTTTTCCTGAAAACCCCCAGGGACGGTGACTCCACCACCTCACTGGACAGCCCATCCCAATGCCAATCACTCTCCCTGTGAAGAACTTCCTCCTAACATCCAGCCTTTCTCTCTCAGGCAAAAGATGTGAGCTCAGAGACTGCTGTACCAGCTTGAACTCCCTACTTGTGCAGATAGAAATTGGAGAAGAAAAAAAGTGGCCCATAGGCTGCTGAGACCCATGCTAAGCCATTCCCAGGTAGAATCCTGCATCTGAGTGAGATTTTGCTTTCTTCCGTGTGTGGCAATTCGGTGACACAGAATTTTCCATCCAAACAATGGATCTGCCTTTTTCATCTGGGGCTGTGTGTGGACTTGCATTTGTGATGCTGTCTGCAACTGGATTCTGAGACAATGGAACCTGCCTAATTGTTGCTGTGTGTATACACTGCACGGGTGCCAGCAGGAATTAGACATCCTGTGCTGTTGCTGCCTGAGGTCTGCCATTTCTCTACCAGTTAAATGTGTCATATTTTTATTGAATAGCAACGTCCCAACACTAACAACAGATAAATACAACACAGGCATAGTGAATCATGGCCTCTGGTAGGCTTGCTCTGCCCCGGGAGACTGTCTGGAGCTGGCCAAGGGATGAAACACCATGGCCTCACTCTTGTTTTTCTTCACTTTTGCCTGGAAAGTGCACCCACGGGAATTCACAAAACAAGACTCATCCTGCCTGTGCAAGATTCCAGGATCCTGAACAGCCTGGGAGGAGGAGTGCCTCCGGAAGGGCAATGGAGCTGAGTGGCATCGTGCCCTGCTTTGGCCAGTGTCCCTGTCTGAGAAGGGGGCTGGCTGCTGCCACTGCCTGGAGCAGACTGGAGAGAGGCTGGCTGGGCACTGGGTTTACCAAGAAGGCCTTGGTCAGCACAGTACACAGCAGGCTGAGCATGAGCTGGTAACAGCCCCTACAAGCAGAGTAAGTGAAACAGTGGTACAAACATAAGTACAGATGTGTGTGCCATCCAACCCTTTCTCTCTGCTCAGGGCAGGGTAGTAGTCTTCAGGACAGACACCAAAGACAAAGCCTGACTGGAAAGGAACCAGAGCTGGGCAGCAAGGATGATGGAGAACTGGGAAACACGAGTTATGAAGGCAGACTGAGCAAACTGGGTTAGGTTAATCCACAGGGGGAAGACTAAGGAGAGTAGTTAAGCCCCTAAGTATGTAAAAGGCTGTCAGGGAGTAAGGCAGTAAATTGGTCTCTCACTGGGGATGGGGTGGGGGGATTACAATAATGCTTTTGAAAAGAATGTTGAAAGGCCTACGAGGAGAGGCTGAGGGAGCTGGGATTGTTTAGCCTGGAGAAGAGGAGGCTCAGGGCAGACCTTATTGCTGTCTACAGCTACCTGAGGGGTGGTTGTAGCCAGGAGGAGGTTGCTCTCTTCTCTCAGGCAGCCAGCACCAGAACGAGAGGACACAGCCTCAGGCTGCGCCAGGGGAAATTTAGGCTTGAGGTGAGGAGAAAGTTCTTCAGTGAGAGAGTCATTGGCTACTGGAATGGGCTGCCCAGGGAGGTGGTGGAGTCGCCGTCCCTGGAGCTGTTCAAGGCAGGATTGGACGTGGCACTTGGTGCCATGGTCTAGCCTTGAGCTCTGTGGTAACAGCTTGGACTTGATGATCTGTGAGGTCTCTTCCAACCTTGGTGATACTGTGAGACTGTGAAAGAAATTTTACAATGATATGGTAAATGAGCCCTAGAAAAGATACAGGTTGGGATATCTTCACCACCAGATGGTCAGACAAACCTCTGTCAGGAATGCAGGCCTGGGCAGCAAGGATAAACCATGTGGATTTTTGAGGTCATCTTGATTTCAGTTGGTTTCACTCTGCTGAAGCTAGGAGCTTCGGGAGAAAACTTCTGCCGTTGCATGGGCTGAAGGTATTGATGCATGTCCCAGTTGTGGTGTGACTTGTGTGCAACTGCCCTGCCCAGCATCTGTGGTTTCTCTGTAATCCAAGGAAATCCAGGTTAGGCGACCAAGGAGGCAGCAGCTTATTGTCATAGAGCTATTAAAGCTTTAATCAAAGAGTTAAGGAACTGGAGATGTGACAAAATGTTGTTGTCACATAAAAGCCACCTCTACAGGCCTCTCAGTAAAGGAGTCTTTGAGGAAGATTCCTTTCAACAGCCCCATAAAAGAATCATCTATTGTTCCTGAACTTCTAATAATAGCAGGCATGGAGCATAAATATTAATCACTTCATTGAGCAGCTGAGTGCTTGTTTGCAACATTTCCAGTGCTGCACAGGTAAGTGTGCCCCATCCCCACTGAGTCAGGCATGACTTGAAGTGACATGAGTATAGCCATGGGGGCAAAGCTGTCAGCCAGCAAACTACACACCTGCCCTCTTCTTCCCAATAAAGCCACCAAGGTCACTAGAAACTTAACCTAATGGAGAATCAGTAATGCTGAGACATGCAGCAGCAGCTGCTGATGCTGGAGGTGGTACAAGAGTCCTTATACTGGCCTGAAACAGGACAAGAACATGCTAGGACAAATGCCTTCTTTGTATGGTGTTCCTCTTTTAAGGCTGCCCATCTTTTCAAAGTGACAAATGTATAGGAGTGACTCTGGCTCCTAGAGCTCATCCTGAAACTCCTTGTTCTTCTGCAGTGTAGGAAAAAATGACTTGGATGAAGATGCTGGCACCAGCTTTGTTCCCCATGAAGAAGCACCACTGGAAGGTAGAAGTCATGAGCCTGGAAAAGCCAGCACAGCTCAGGGTGTCCCTCCAGAATTTGGATGCTCTCCCTCACTCCCTCTGTGGTCTCCTCTGCTGCCTGCCCCGGGCTATGGCAAGGCAAATGGGTGAGGTTCACTCTGCAGAGGCTCCTGGGCTGCAGCAAAGATTGCTTTTGGTTATGTGCAGATTTTGTAAGAGTTTCCATATGCAGGGGAAGGTTTCCCTTCACCATGGGTGGTCCCTCTTCAGGCACCATCATGGTCTGAAATCTCTATACGGTAAGAAAGGAGGGATGAACATTGTTAGGAAGGGAGTGGGGAGTGCTGACAGTGGTTTTGGGAGGGGGGGTTACCATCCATGCAGGTGAGCTTGTGAAGTTATCACTTCTTTCTGCAAGCAGAGCAGCACAAGGGGATTCTGAAATGGAGTCGAGGGCCAGTGAAGAAGGTATTTCTGCAAGAGTGGAGTGGCTGGAGAGAGGCAGGAAGGGAGGCCGTGTGTTACCGACCTGGAGCCCCTGAGGGGGTGGGCAGCGAGCTCTTGTCCAGCTCCTTGCACTGACAGCAGGCACCTATCTCCACGCAGTCTTTAAGTGCAAAAGGACAAGGAAGATGCTCAGTAAATGATCTCAACGCAGGCTAAGCCCTTCCTGAGCAAACAGCCATATAAACACACCACAATTAGTGGTAAGTGTGGGCTGGCCTGCTGCCCGTCTCACTTATGACCCTACTCAGAAGAGCCACGGGAACTTACCTGCCTTCAGACTCAGTGTACATCTGAAGGTCTAACCAGCTTTTAAGTGCTGGGAAATGCCCCAAACCATTTTGTCTGTGCAGGAAACTATCTGCCTGCTGTGAAACCTCTGCTCCAGTGTTGACACTCCAAGAACAATGCTCTCAACCAAAGGTCCATATGGAATCCTAGTTAGGACCCAAGCCCTGCACCCTAGCCATGCCCAGGCAAGCAGGTTCTGCCCTCTTGATTCTCCTGGGCAGTGCATCAAATGGCTTGTGGGGAGTATCCTACCCAGCCCCTCTGCAGTGGCAAGAGGCGCTGGGGAGCAGCCGCACCACACACAAAAGCTCTGTCTCCCACCTCAGTTATCCCCCAGGTGCCTGGCTCAGACTGGTACCAGTATGGGAGCACCTGGAGAGAGCAGAGTGCTGCAATGTGAGCCTGCATTCCACAATAGCACTGCAGGTTACTTCTATTCTGGGGGCTTATTTAAAAATACTTTGTGTGTCCTTGCAGATGTTTCACCTCCTCTGACGTCGGAGAGCCCTTGGGAGGACTCCAGTGGGAGCAGAGATGTCTACGTGCAAGGGAACGGGACCTGCTGTGCAGTAATGCACAGGGAGATGCCCAGGTTGAACACAAACATGCAGGACATGACCTCAGACCAGGACCTGACTCCTTTCAAGGTGGAAAAATGTGAATACGCCCCCAAACGGTTTGCTCATTCTTGCCAGTGTAGCAGTGGAAGCGCTGCAGCTGGGGCTGGTAGGGCAGCAGCTCTGATTGCCCTGCTGTGAGCAGGACCCTTGTTTTGGCTTGCACAGCCAAGGTCTCTTCTGTTGCCAAATTCGACTTTTAAGGATGACAATAAGTGTGTTAACTTGCCTAGAGCCTGGTTAGTGCATCACTTGGCAAAACATACTTGCGCACACCGATCCCTCCTCCTGCTTCTACGTTCAACAGAGAAACAGAAAAGGCTTTCAGTGCTTAAATCCTGAACTTACTCTAAGCCAGAAAGTGGCTGTGAGCCCTGTGTTCTGTGCCACCCTGTGTTCTGTGCCACCCTGTGTTCTGTGCCACTGCTGGCCTCTCAGGCACATGCCCAGCACCAGTTCTGGGACTGACCCCAATGGAGCTGTGGGCCATGACATGGCACACTGGGACATGGTTTAGTGGCCATGACCGTGTTGGGTTGATGATTTGACTTGATAATCTTTGGGGTCTTTTCCAACCTTAATGGTTCTATGATTCTAAATACCGTGCTGGGGGAAGCTGCCTGCATGGTGCTAGTGAAGTGTCTGTGTGGTATAGTCAAAATAAGGCCACGGCAGCGGGGCTGGGTGGGAGCTCTGCTGGAGCTGGCCTCTCTCTGCGTTTTTGCAACAGGGATGATCGCTTTGGGGGCGTTTCCAGAAGCAGCTCCCCAAAGGCGAGTGGGCAGGGGATAGTGCTGTGCGCCCCCACCCAAGGGTGTCTGTAGGGGGACGAGGAAACTTTGTCCTTGGTGAGTACTCCGCAGAGCAAGATCTGCTCTACTGGAACCCTGTCACTCGCCACGCCTCAGGCTCGTTGGCGGCTTCCCGGACTGAGGACACCTCCGTTACCGCGGGGTGTGGGCAGGTAGGTGCGAGTGAAGAGGGTCCCCAGGGGAGGAAGGCTCGGCGTCTGCTGCGCCGTTTCTCTCCTTCGCAGCTCTGCCGTGGCGACAAGAGACTAAATATGATGGTAAGGATGATGCCGTGACGCTGCTGCCCCGGGGTACCTTTACCCAAGGCGGGGGCTGCTTACCCCATCCCCGCAGAGACAGCCGGGCTAGAAACAGCACCTCCCCCCAGCGCGGCAGCCCCGGCCCGGTCCGGCCCCCACCCCGGCCCCGGCGCAGCGCCGCGCAGGGGAGCGGCGCTTAAATGCCTCGGCCGCGGCGGCAACAAAGGCGGGCGGCGGCGGTAGCGGTGAGTGTAGGACTGGGCGGACTGGGCCGGGGCCGGCGGGGGTGCAGGTGCCACAGGGAGATGGAAGGGCTCGTGCGGTCCCCAGGCCAGGCCCTCGGCGGCCTCGGGGTGGCCGGGCCGGGGGTGCCCCAGAGGCGGCGGGAGGAACGGAGCGAGCGGCGCGGGCGCTGCCTGGCTGACAAGTGCCAGCTCCGCTTCGGAACTTCATTAATTCCTCTTTTTTTTTTTTTTCCATCCTCGTAACGCCATAAATACAAACTCTGAAGCGGTTGCTGCCCTTGACCGGGGCTGCCTAGGCTGTTCAAACCCCCTGCCTCGGCCGGACAGCTCTGAGATTCCCCGGCTCCTCTTCCCGGGCAGGGAAGCGGCGGGGCCCCGGTCCAGGTTCCAGCCGGGCTTTGCCAGCGGAGAAGCCAGGCGGTGCTGGCCGCCGAGCCTGCCCAGTGCCGGTAGCGGGAGAGGACGGGGGGGGGATGAGACAGATAAGGTAGTGTGTACCTCCAGCCCCTTCCTCTGCTCTGTCTTGAACGTAGCTGATCCTTGCTACATATCGCACGGATACAGCACGAGGTGCAGCGAGGGCAAGACTCCGCGGAGCTAGGAGTAGCTAGGTGGGTTGTGATAACACTTATCAGAGAGGAGAAACAATGTGTAACGTGTGCTCTGTGTTGCCATGCCCTGATGTTTCCTTTCGGGACACATCTCTGTTGCTGTATTTCCACTTCCCTCACCCCCACAAAATTTTCAACCGTGGAAGTGGAACCGGTGAGGCAAAGGAATGGAAGCTGCCGGTGGTCGATGCCGTGCCCAGAACTGCTGGCTGCAACTGGATCTAATCACTGACAGTGTCAAAACAAAAAGAGAGGGAGAAGCTGCCATCGTGGGGCAGCTGAATGTAGCAGGAGCTTTTCTTGGCTGTGAAGGAGTGAGAAACCAGAGCTGCCTGTGAGTCTAGCTTGCAGTGTGACTCCTGCCTTAGTGGTATACTCTCCGGTCTGTGCTTGCCTAAAAGGCTAGTAGCTAACCTGATGGGATTTTATAACCCTTCTTACACAAGGCGTTGTCAAATCATTTTCCTGGACTGGGATAATGTGAGAGCCTGGTGATGTACACCTACACCACCCTCCTGTTCTCAGGGAGGGTCAGTGGAAGGAACCCCCAGCGGTGTGAGGTATCCTTACCTGAAGTGTTTTACTGAGGGGAAAATGGGGCAGCCCTTCATCCTCAGCTTTTACTGCAAAATGAAGTGATTTGCCTTGGCTGTGTGCCTTTATCTGCCAGGGTCCAGGAGAAGATAAGATTACAAGCACATACCCTTTGCACTTCATAACTGTGCCCTTTTGCCTGGCTCACAGAGTCAGGGAAAGTTTAGGTGAAGCTTTGAGTGACTGAGGAGTTTGTATAGACATGAGTGATGTTCCCTAGGAGGAAGAATATTCCCAGGAAAAATCTTCCCCAGAAGGCCCCTGGGACAGAGGCCAAGAGTGTCTAATGAGGCAAACTTTTCCTGCTAGCTGAAGGTTTTGCTGTTGAAGAGTGAGGGTTAAGGGTCTGGAGTTGGCATGCATGGGGACCTCAAGAGCAGGCAGCATTTCTCCGAGTCTCCTCTGCTCTGAGCATCTGGTCTCCTTGTCTGTGTGTAAGCTGCTGCTTTGGAGGTGATGATGCATGTGTTGAGTCTAGGCAAATCATCCTGGTTTAGCCAATTGTTTTGCTGCTGCTGGAGGTGATGGTGCTGCAGACAAGCGCTCCACAGTGCCGAGGTGTTGTGTGCTCAGGGAGCTCCAGCACAGGGTCAGGATAGCTGACAGGCTCCTGACAAATTCATGTACTGCCTTTCCTTCATTTGCTGGTTGCTTCCTTTGGGTAGGTGAAAAACCGTGGAAGGAGCTTGGGTTTGGCCTGAGTTCATACACAGGAGCAGTGACTTAGTGTAGGCTTTGTGAGTATGTCATGGGGTCCTCTGCCAAAATGTGTGTCTCTGACAAAACTGCTGGCTGGCCAGAAAATGGAGATGGATGCCCTGTGCAGTGAGCTGCCACATTGTCAGCAGTGCTGCAGTGCTCAGCTGTGTGTTTCAGTGTATCTTGCTGATGGATAAATAGTTACCTCTGCCTAATTTCTGCACAAAAAAGTATTTGCCGATGAGGCTTTGATAAGCAGGCTACTTGCTCTGGTGGCTACTGTTGGTTTGCAGTTCAGCTTTAACCAAGTTACAGAGTATTTGCAGCAATGGAGGTGTGTTGTTTACTGAGACCTAATTTTCTAGGGATGAAATAGGCAAGTACTTAAATCTTGATTTGAAGCATTTGCTAGCAGAAACCACCACAGGCACTCGGGAAGTGCATGTCTCTCCCTGCTTCTGTGTTGCTCCAGGCTGGAGGAAGCAGAAGATGGTAATGGATGCTGGCTGAAATCCGTGTCTGGTTATCTTCCTTTGTTCTCAGGCTGGGCTAGTGTGGAGAAGTTGCTCAAACTCAAGTTCTTTCACCTCTTGTGTTTCTCTAGATCCACTTGATCTGTTGCATTGCCAGCTTTTAAAAAGGCAGAAGTGATGCAACAGAGTCATGGTCCTCCTCCCTTTCTACAGGAGAGGCTCAGGGATGTTCACAGCTCTCGGTGGAAATGTTCTTTTCCCATTTCCAAGTCAGCATTCATAAAGATCACAGAAGATCTGACAAAATCGTTTTGATGACCTTGCCCAAACTGCATGGCCCTTTCCAGCAGCTCTCAGATCTTGCTAGGGTGATGTAAATCACGATTCTGCACAGGATTAGCAATCAAAGAGCATTATGAATCAATCTGATCCTTTGTCTTAACCGTAGCCCTTCTTAGATTGCTGACCTACATACTACAACTTTCGCTGTCACTGCTTCGCTGAAGTCGGGTTTTGTTGCCGCATATAAGGTGCCCCAACTGCTGCATATCTGTCTGATGGAAGAACCTTTTCACTGGCATTATGCAGACAGACAATTCCTGGGGACTTCAGATGTGCTTGAGGTCTGGCGACCAGTG
>WAAF01016171.1:13204-30468 GCA_013400475.1 Tricholaema leucomelas | reverse complement strand
TGCTCAGAGGGCTGCAGCAGCTCTGCTATGAGGACAGGCTGAGAGAGTTGGGGCTCTGCAGCCTGGAGAAGAGAAGGCTTCGAGGAGACCTTAGAGTGGCTTTGCAGTATCTGAAGGGAGCCTACAGGAAGGCTGGGGAGGGACTATTGACAAGGTCTGGTAATGTCAGGACGAGGGGGAATGGGTTTGAACTGGCAGAGGGGAGATTTAGACTGGATGTTAGGAGGAAGTTCTTTACAGTGAGGGTGGTGAGACACTGGAACAGGTTGCCCAGGGAGGTTGTGGATGCTTCCTCCCTGGAGGTGTTTAAGGCCAGGCTGGAGGAGGCCTTGAACTACCTGCTCTAGTGGGAGGTGTCCCTGCCTATGGCAGGGGGTTGGAGCTGGATGATCCTTGAGGTCCCTTCCAACCTAAACCATTCTATGATTCTATGACTTTACAGGTAACTCGTCTATGAAGTGTGAAATAGAACTGGTTCGTTTGACTGCTTCTTTAATTACAGTTGTGATGATTAAATGAGATCCTTTCAGTGTAAAGTGCTCTTAGATGTTTAGCCAGCAGGAACCATTGTTATCAGATGCTCTAATCATTTGTGTGATTAAAAACCTTGAGAAGAGCTGTCTGATGGAGCTACTTGCTTATAGGTAAAAATCAAGGTTTGTTGCCTTTCCAAAACTTGCTCAGCAATTCAGCCTGCAGTCAGACGTGAACCCAAAGCCTCCTCCATAAAATCCCACCCCGAGGGTCACTGGTGGTGCCAGTGTAAATGCACGTCCATTTTTTCCACCCACAGGCAAGCTTTTCTGCTCAGTCCTGCAGCTCTGCCATGAGGACAGACTGAAAGAGTTGAGGCTGTTCAGTCTGGAGAAGAAGAGGCTCCCAGTTGACCTTCTTGTGGCCTTCCAGTATCTGAAAGTGGCCTACAAAAAAGCTAGGGAGGGCTTTTTTAGGCTACCAGGTAGTGACAGGACTGGAGGGAGCAGAGTGAGGCTGAAGATGGGTAAGTTCAGGCTGGACATGAGGAGGAAATTGTTCATCATGAGAGTGGTGAGAGGCTGGAATGGGTTGCTCAGGGAGGTGGTTGAGGCCCCATGCCTGGAGGTGTTTAAGGCCAGGCTGGCTGAGGCTGTGGGCAGCCTGCTCTAGGGTAGGGTGTCCCTGCCCATGGCAGGGAGGTTGGCACTAGATGGTCCTTGTTGTCCCTGCCAACTCTGACTGATTCTGTGATTCTATGATTCTGGAGTAACGAGGTGAACAATGGTAAAAAGGGGAGTCCAGAACTGTATCTGCAAAACACTGCCTTTAAGGCAGCACTTAAGCCTATTCCTACCTGTTTTCATGACTTCAGCTCTGCAAGATAGTTCCCTGGGAAGCAACAAGATGTGTGTGTGCTAATGCCCATGTGTTTCCTGATGTGTACCATGTGCTTGCTGATGTGAGGTTTGATGAAGGTCACTCCAAGTGGAGTGTGTGTGTGATGCCACCCCACTGCCACCCTGCCCCCTCCTTGTGCCACCCCACAGATCTTGGGAATGAAATCTGATCTGGTCCTATGAGCCACTACAAGCTCACCTGTGAAGCCAGTAACAGGGCTGTGCGACAGAGCACCTCTGTGCAATCTAAGATGTCTAGCCTCTATTTTTTGCCTCAGGGGGTCCCAAGGGCTGCCTTTGCCAAGCTTGGCTTTGTCAGTTGCATAGCAGCACTTGGAAGCTGCTTCTGCCTTAGGTTCTTGGCTTGGGACATCTCTGAACTTGCAACTCTGCTAGCAAGTTGACAGATGATCTTTAAATATTTGCTCATGTCCTGCTGCTCGTAAGTCACCACAACCTCTGCTCTCAAACAAAGGTTGCACAGAAAGCTGCAATGCATCCTCTTGCTGCTGCTTCTGAGAGCTCCAAAAAAGGGCTGTCTTTAACAGAAACATTGCACAGAATATCCTTGCTTTTACCAACAGGATGCTGAGGGGCAGAGAGGTCTCTGCTGGTTTAGATTTCTTCCTGGGCCCCAGATGCCTTTGCCTGGGAATGGTGTGTCTGGACAGACAGAAGCAGAGCACTCCTTGACAGACTGCACTAATACCTCTGTGTGCTCCCAATGTGTGTTCCGCTGTGAAGCGGCAGCTACTGAAAGCGAACTGGGTGAAGCTGCTTGCTGGCCCATACTCCTGTGTTGCTGGAGCAAGTGGAGAGCCCAAAGGCATCCAGCTGAGGATGCCAGCCTGTGGCTCAGTCTGTTGCATACCAATCTTCCTTCTGCAGCCCCTGTGGTAGTGGCAGACGTGTTTGTCACCCAGCCTGGTCTTGTTCCGGAGGTTCCTGGGGGTGAGAGAAGCTGGAAGCAAGCTAACACTCCCCTCATGAATGCTGCATCCATCCCTGCTTACCACGGAGGAAGCTGTTTGCATTTTCAGCTGTAAAATGTCTCACGAAAGTAGAAGTTGTTGACAGCAGTGATTAATTTCTGTTAGTCTGCATGGTGGCTTGTCCTGTTGTAAGATTGGCTGCTGAGGAAATCAGAGGGGTTCAGATCAGCCTGGCTGTGATCACTGCCTGGTCTGGGGTGGGGGGGGTTGTGCTGACACTCGGTGGGCTGGAATGACAAAAGGAATTGTAGTGGCAATCTTGCAGCAATGAGAGCTGCTTTCTGAAATGAGTCTCCTGGGGGCTGATGGAGATCCACGGCCTGGTTTACCCCTGCAGATGATTAATCTCAAGGAGCTGCTTCTCTTCTTGAAATAATGTTTAGCTCTCAATACCGGAGTAATGAGGGGGTTGTGCTTTCTGCAGTCATTTGTAAGACAGAATCCTCAGGAAACACCATGAGTGTAGAGCTCCTGGTGCCTTCTGAACAGAGCGGCTTGGGCACAGAGCATCTCACTGTTAGGTGATGGCTTGGGCACAGCATCTTGAAGACAGGTGGTGGCTTGGGCACAGAGGATCTCACTGTTAGGTGATGGCTTGGGCACAGCATCTGGAAGATAGGTAGTGGCTTGGGCACAGAGCATCTCAGACTATTAGGTGGTGGCTTGGGCACAGAGCATCTCAAAGACTGTTAGGTGATGGCTTGGGCACAGCATCTCGAAGACAGGTGGTGGCTTGGGCACAGAGCATCTCAAAGACAGGTGGTGGCTTGGGCACAGAGCATCTGAAAGCCCATTAAGTGGTGGCTTGGGCACAGAGCATCTCGAAGACAGGTGGTGGCTTGGGCACAGAGCATCTCAAAGACAGGTGGTGGCTTGGGCACAGAGCATCTGAAAGCCCATTAAGTGGTGGCTTGGGCACAGAGCATCTCGAAGACAGGTGGTGGCTTGGGCACAGAGCATCTCAAAGACAGGTGGTGGCTTGGGCACAGAGCATCTGAAAGCCCATTAAGTGGTGGCTTGGGCACAGAGCATCTCGAAGACAGGTGGTGGCTTGGGCACAGAGCATCTCAAAGACAGGTGGTGGCTTGGGCACAGAGCATCTGAAAGCCCATTAAGTGGTGGCTTGGGCACAGAGCATCTCGAAGACAGGTGGTGGCTTGGGCACAGAGCATCTCAAAGACAGGTGGTGGCTTGGGCACAGAGCATCTGAAAGCCCATTAAGTGGTGGCTTGGGCACAGAGCATCTCGAAGACAGGTGGTGGCTTGGGCACAGAGCATCTCAAAGACAGGTGGTGGCTTGGACACAGAGCATCTCAAAGCCCATTAAGTGGTGGCTTGGGCACAGAGCATCTCAAAGACAGGTAGTTTGTGTTTTAAATAAAGAAATAGAAATCTTCTGTAATCACTCAGAGGAACCCGTGGAATGCCCTGAGTTGCATTGCCTAGCAGGCCTGAGTGTTAGCCTTTGTTAACTAGGTTGGGATGTTGTAGTTCTTTATTTGGTTGGGTTTTGCTGGTTTTGTCTCCTTTCCCCCCTGCCACAGTATAGTTCTGCATAAGTCAAAGATTTCACTTTGGTCCAGGGATGGGTAATCACTGAGCTATTTCTTGCTTGTCCTTATGACCCAACTCTTACACTGACGTCTTGTGTGCTTGCAGTGGGTCTTAAGGAAATCAAAGATTTGCATGGGCAAGATAAAACTGTTGGGATCAAACTATTATGCAGGTTTGTTTGTTTTACACTTTATTTAAATATATATTAATACCCCACTCAGCTCTTACTAAGTCTGGAAAGATTCAGTGTGAAGAACTGTTGAGGAGTTGGGCACTTTGAGTGAAATCCATGAGTAGGAATGGAAGAGAGATGGAAAAATCCTGTTCTGGCTCCTTTGTGCTGATTGCTCACCAGTGAGTCTGGCTGAAATATTGTATATGTTTTATGAGAGCCTGGAAGGTGTTGGATGGATTTTGCTCTCATCCAGATAATTGTATCTCTGAATTTCAAGTTCATCCACAGCTGTTCTCACAGTCTTGACATTCACTTTTCACAAATGTTTGTGTCCATGAGTGAAGGTTTTCTGGGAAGATCACAAAAAGGTGACCATTTGTGCCCTAATTCCTTTCAGAATACATCTTAGGGCATCTGTAGCTCTGCTCAGGAAGCTGTCTTGGACCTTTCAGAATGAAACATTGTCAAGAGGAACCTCTTCCCCAGTAAGCAACAGCTTTGAGTTACCTCCAAACGCTGCAGGGGCAGATTTTAGTGGAACAGAGATAAGATTCAGGCTGAGGGGACAGAAGCAGAGCTGAAGGAAATAATCCCAAGGGTTTGGTTTAGTTGGAGACAGGAAGATTTCTGTATTGATGGAATACAGAGGCAGATAGAAGCAAGTGTTGCTTGTGCCTGCAAAGTGAAAGCATATTTGGAGCAATGTGAGAGTTCTCCTCAGGAAAAGAAGGAAGAGGATGACTCGTGTGATGGGCTTTCTGCTCATGATACAAAGTGGGGACTGAGGAGTCGTTGGCATTTTCAGGCTCTTGAAATGTATTTAGTATGTTTTTAAAGAACAGCCATCTTGAAACTGTCAAAATGAGCAGCTCAGCTGTGGGGCAGAGAGGTTGAAGAGGTGATGGAGACTTGGCATTGATCAGTAGCTCCATGTGTTGTGTGCATGGACTGCTGCTGTGTTGTCTATGCCAAGCTGGTGGCAAGGCTGCCTGCTTTTAACAGAGGGGCTGAAAAGTGAAGAGAGAAAAAAAATCTTCTTTCAATTTATCTGCTGCTTTTCAGAGCAGTCACTACTTGATGATTTCTATTTTATTCTTTTACAACACAGCGTGGGTGTGGAGAGGGAATATTTTAGGTCCTGTAGATGCAGCTCAGCAATTTCAAATATGGTTAGAAGTGTGGTTTTAAAAATCAAGGGGAACTCCTTCAAGTCTGCACTTGAGCTAAAAATCAATTTTCTAGAATCAACCAGATTGGAAGAGACCTCCAAGATCATCCACTCTGACCTAGCACCCAGCCCTGGTCAGTCAACCAGACCATGGCACTAAGTGCCCCAGCCAGGCTTTGCTTCAACACCTCCAGGGATGGTGACTCCACCACCTCCCTGGGCAGCCCATTCCAATGCCAATCACTCTCTCTGACAACAACTTCCTCCTAACATCCAGCCTAGACCTCCCCTGGCACAACTTGAGGCTGTGTCCCCTTGTTCTGTTGCTGCTTGCCTGATAGAAGAGCCCAACCCCACCTGGCTACAACCTCCATTCAGGTAGTTGTAGACAGCAATGAGCTCTGCCCTGAGCCTCCTCTTCTGCAGGCTTCACACCCCCAGCTCCCTCAGCCTCATTTAGCTTCCCTCTGCCTTTCTGCTCTTGATCTGAAGTTTCCACAGTTACTTTGTAAATCACTTTGCAGAGCACCCATCTCCTTCAGATGTACAACACCAATGCATTTCTATCAGCTACATGCTCTAGGGTTTACTCATTGTTGTGGGAGTGCAGTTGGATAAATATTTTATTAGCTACTCATGGATTGCTTAATTAGATGGATAAGTGCTTATAGACTTGCAGTCTAAGGAGAACATTCAGAAAGGTTAATTAAGGATTAGTTGTAGAATTTGATGTCAGAAATCGTGTTAAGTTTCAGCATGGACAATCTTAATTAGTTTAGTTCATGCTGGAAGTGAAAGGAAATGAAGGAAATTTAAGTGTACCATAGCTAGGGAGGGGAGGGCTTGCCAAGGTTATTAATGCACATTAACTCGTACTGTTAACATTCATACCTGTCATTAACTGGCTGGATTTGCCCCCCTGTCTCCACGCAGACAGCACTCTGAGAGCCTGCCTTTTTTTAAGGTGTTGCAAAAATGCCTTTTTCCCCTCCACTATCTCTCCACGACCTACAAGCTGACATTTTACACTGGTTGAGGACAGGAAGGAAAACCCTGCAGGTTTCAGATGCTTTATTTTGTGCCTAAACATAATCTCTCTGGTTGCCAGCCTTTCACATCTGCGTTCTCAGGCGTGAACGCCATGCGTACGCCGCAGCAGGGCGGTGCAGCCTGGGGTGGCTGTCTCTGAGCTTCAAGAGTAGGGGCAGAAAAGGGTAGCTCTGTCGCAGATATTTCTGCTCACAGCTCAGCTGCATCATTGGGTTAAGCCCACTTTTGGACTGCTATCTGTCAGACCCCTTATCAGGCAGTTCTCAGCCTTCTCAGCACCTTGGTTGGCAGCTGTGCCAGTTTGATAAGACCAGTTGCTGCTGTTGCTGCTGTCGGGAGGTTTCGGGTCTTTCTTCCCCACTTCCACCCACGTCGATCACTCATAGAATCATAGAATGGTTTAGGTTGGAAGGGACCTCAAGGATCATCCAGCTCCAACCCCCTGCCATAGGCAGGGACACCTCCCACTAGGGCAGCTTGCTCAAGGCCTCATCCAGCCTGGCCTTAAACACCTCCAGGGAGGAAGCATCCACAGCCTCCCTGGGCAACCTGTTCCAGTGTCTTACCACCCTCACTGTAAAGAACTTGGTTGCTGTAACTCCATAACTTGAAAGAAAACAAACCTGAGGTATGGTTAAGCCCTAGGCAGGGTGCCCAGCACTGTTGCCAGTAAGGCATGTTGCCAGCCCTCTGTCCCCTGAGCATGCAGCCCCAACACATGCTGTTGCTGGCTGGCCAGCTGGCACCTGGGAGCTGCAAGATGGTGATGATGACTGTTGAAGAGGCTGGCTCACCATTTATGGCCTTGGCTCACCTGCCAGGATTTCGGTAACCACAGGTTGTGCTGCTGATTGGCTTCTTGTGGCTAGTTTTATCCATCACTGGCCGCTTCTCTGAAGTGAAAGCACTCAGGCTGGGCAAGAAGAATCTTGCTTCTCCCATCTGAGACTACCCCACAGGCTATTGCATGTTTTAATGCTTTGTGTTGCAACCTTGTGATTGCTTTAAATAATTTCTTAGATTTGTAGCCCAAAGAGCACCTTGCAGGCATGCCAAGGATATCCACTCTGCTCATCTTTTCCTTTGGCCAAATGCCTGGCTAAACATGCTCCAAGAAACCACCTCCTCTTTCCAGTATTGCTTCTTCTAGCCCCTATCAGCTGTTGCCAGATCCCTAAGCAGCCATCTTCCTAGAGAGTTCTGGGTCTCTCTGCTCCTTGAGTATCTCTGAGCTTTGTTTTATTTCTCTTAGGTTTCATGAAAGCAAACTCTGGAACTGAAAAACAAACCCAACTAAACCAAAAACTCTTCCAAATGTCCAGATACATTCTGCCTCTCTTCTCTGCAGCTGAACTTCTTATTTTCCCCCAAACTGAATCTAGCTGTTGGTGTTACCAGCAGTTCTAATGAAGCTTTTTTTGCTAACTGGTTACCAGGAGGCTATCAGCTGTGTGCTTATGTCAAGAAGTAGGTGTACTAGTTCAGAGCAGATATGCTGCAAAACCTGCCCCCTTAAACCTGAGGAGAAGCCACTTTGGTGTTGCTCTCTGGAAGAAGAGCATCTCTTAAGTTTATCTTGAGGAGGATGAGTTTGAAGTGGAAATGTTCTTGTTTGCAGCACCTTGTCTGAGGCGAGTGGTGAGAAACTTCTGGGAAGCTGGTAGGTGTGGGAAAAGGACTCTGCTGGGGAGACTGCTGCTGGGTGCAAGAGATGGGATTAGCCATAATTTGCACAGATAGTCTTTCTTCGAGGTTCCTGCTTGAGCCATGGCTGTTGTGAGAGGTTGGCTGTCCTTTTGGTACTGCACTGTGTCCTGCTGAAGTGTGGCAGACAAAGCCCTCCTTGAACTTGCCTTTCAACAGGCAAGTTTCTTAGCTCTGCTCATGGGAAGGTGGTGTGACAGTGGGGGATTTCTTTAGCATATCCTGGTAATGTCACAACTTGGCCATGTGATTCCCCAGGCATACAGCCAACAGAGCAATCAGTAACTGGATTTCAGTTCCTGCCCTTGAGGGCTGTAACCCTGTTAAGAGTAACGGAGGTTGGGGTCTGACAGCAATGATCGTATCATCCCCAAATCCCTGCCAGAGGTACCACCCTAGTGCCTTCAGTGCTGAGCCCCTCTGCTGCAGAGAGGATGGTGTTTGAGCTTCTGCAGTGCTGCTGAATTCGTGCAGTCTCTGCAAAGAGCTGTTGCTCTGCGGTGAAGCCACTTACATCTAAACTGGCTACCTGGAATTAATTGCACCAGTCTGCAGTAGCCCAAGGCTTGTCCTGGGTGTTGCTTTAATGAAAGGGAAATTCATCTTAAATGAAAGTGGAGGAACTTCTGTTATTTCCTTTGAAATCTGCTGCCTTCTGCTTCTCTGGCTTCGGTGGTTGGTGATTGGAGTCTTCCTCCTTCAGTGTTGTGAACAATTGAATAAGAGTCAACAATAGCTTCTTAGCATGAAGGCATCAAATCCAAGCAAAGCCATGTCCCAATAAAAGGAATGCAGCTCATGGGAGCCCTGTAGTTCAGACTACATTTAGGCCTTTGATTTTATTTTCTAGTTATAATTTATTGATAAGGAGGTTGCATTTGGTAGCAGAAGTGTGTTCTAGTAGCAGCAGCCATACCAAACATCTGCATATAGATGCAACAGTTTACATTGTGCAAGTGGCAGCTTTATCAAATGATGCTTCCACAAGGGCACAATAAGAAGTAGTCAGCCTGAGCCTCAGCAGCAACCTTTGGGCTGCGAAGCCAGGCTCTCACAAGACAGGATAGCATTTAAGTAACTTGTACAGCCCAAATTTGACTTGTGTGCACTACAGCTTCTGATTGCATGGTTTCATAGCTGCTTCTCAGCCTGATGCTGCCTTGCTTGTTTTGCACAAGGAATTTGTACTTGTGGCTGCTGGTGGTTGTTGTTTTGGTAGGGGGTTCTTTGTGGGTGGCTTCTTCTTGTTGTTTTCGCTGTTTTACTTGTGGCACACCTAAACCCTGCCTCAGAGCCAGAAACCTATGTTCTCAGGATCCTTCTCTGTGGTGCTCCTCCTAAGTGTCAGAGCATCAGCAGTTCACCATGCATTTGTTGGAAAGCATCTCTGTATTGAGATGGAGACCTGAAGCAGAAGGTACTCAGCTGAGTTGGGGCTCTTTTCTGGCAGCTTGCCAGGACACACAGCCCAGACAGCAACCCTGTGCTGGGCTGCAGCGAGAGCAGTGTGGACAGCAGAGCAAGGGAGGGGATTCTGCCCCTTGGCTCTGCTCTCCTCAGACCCCACCTGCAGTCCTGTGTGCAGTTCTGGAGCCCCCAACACAAGAAGGACATGGAACTGTTGGAGCCAGTCCAGAGGAGGGCCACAAAGATGCTCAGAGGGCTGCAGCAGCTCTGCTATGAGGACAGGCTGAGAGAGTTGGGGCTCTGCAGCCTGGAGAAGAGAAGGCTTCCAGGAGACCTTGGAGTGGCTTTGCAGTATCCGAAGGGGGCTACAAGAAGGCTGAGGAGTGACTATTGACAAGGTCTTGTAATGACAGGATGAGTGGTAATGAGTTTAAACTGGCAGAGGGGAGATTGAAAGTAGATGTTAGGAAAGGGTTCTTTGCAGTGAGGGTGGTGAGACACTGGCACAGGTTGCCCAGGGAGGTTGTGGATGCTTCCTCCCTGGAGGTGTTCAAGGCCAGGTTGGATGAGGCCTTGAGTGCCCTGCTCTAGTGGGAGGTGTCCCTGCCTATGGCAGGGGGTTGGAGCTGGATGATCCTTGAGGTCCCTTCCAACCTAAACCATTCTATGACTCTGCTCCACTTAATTTCTGACATCCATGAAATGCAGTTCTAGTGCTGAGACCTCAGCCTATGTGCAGTCTGGATCGTGAGTCTGACCTTGTGCAAGGGTCTGGCAATAGAGGATGTGAAAAGCTTATTTTAAGATGTTTCATAGCAGCTCTAACAGAAGCAGAGCAGGAATCACTTCTCTCTGGCAGCTTTGATTTGCCTCTTTCATGGCACTTTAGCCTTTGTGCCTTATGTGCAACACGTTTGGGTTTTTATTTAGTGTTTACAGAAAGCCCAGGCAGAACCTTGCAGCACTGCTGCCACGCACAGCGCGCATCCGCTGCACGAGGGAAGTGTGCTGCGTCAGAATGAGGCACAGGGTTATCATGGCTTGTTTGGTGTGTGCTTCATGAGAGGAGAGGAGAAGGCTGCTCTGCCAGGGCTGGGCTTCTCAGTCAACTGTACAGACTTCTGCTACTTGAATGACCAGTGGCTGGTGGCAATGAACAACCTTGTCTGTGTACCACTGGTGGAGAGGATTGTGTGAAGAGGATTTGTTCCCTAGCTGGCACTGGTGACCTGGGGAAGCGTGGGCTCTTTCTAGTAGCCCAAGAAAGCAGGTAATAGCTCCAATTGTTGCCTCTTCTCCAGCTTGTTTGCAGACCACCTCTAAATCCTTGCCTTAGCCTTTGTCATTGACCAGTTCTGGTCTGAAGTTCACCAGAATCTCATCCAGTTCTTATGTGAGCTCTTGTCTGGGCTTCATGTCCCACTCATCTGCATGAGTCATAGAATCAACCAGGTTGGAAGAGACCTCCAAGATCAAGTCCAGCCTATCACCCAGCCCTGTCGAACCAGGCAGGCCATGGACGTAAGTGCCCCAGCCAGGCTTTGCTTCAACACCTCCAGGCATGGCGACTCCACCACCTCCCTGGGCAGCCCATTCCAATGCCAATCACTCTCTCTGCCAACAAATTCCTCCTAACATCCAGCCTAGACCTCCCCTGGCACAGCTTAAGACTGTGTCCCCTTGTTCTGTTGCTGGTTGCCTGGGAGAAGAGACCAACCCCACCTGGCTACAGCCTCCCTTCAGGTAGCTGTAGAGAGCGATGAGCTCTGCCCTGAGCCTCCTCTCCTCCAGGCTGCACACCCCCAGCTCCCTCAGCCTCCCCTCAAAGGACTGTGCTTCCCAGATTTCTTCATTCCTCATATCTTCTAGGCTGATGTGACCAGAGGGTGCAGCTGTCTTTATTAGTGGTGACCTGTGCTCATGTCCTTGCTCTCTGGCAGGGCTCCCTCTGACAGCCTGTGTCCAGGCCCTCCTGGCTGTGCTGACGCCTTGGGCTGAGCCACTGGTGAGAGGGAGCTCGGCCTGAGGGCAGTGCTGCTCTGCAGCGCTTGAAGGGTTCTCTGTCTAGCCATCGCTAGCCCAGCCAGCAGGGGTTTTGTTGCTACACCGCAGAGGAGTCCTGGCAGTAAGATTTCTAATTTTGAGATGAATCAGCACGAACAATTATGCAACAAACCAAGAGCATTTCTGTTGCAAGAGCACAGGCAGCAGGCGATTTTCCCCTGCGAGAGCAGCTGGCAGGCAGTTGGTTGTACTGCAGCTGTGTTAGATGGGAAGGAGAAGTAATTTCTCACCTGTGGAAGGAAGATAAGCCATAAGTCTCTGTCAGTTGCCAGTGGGTGCAATGACAGCGCAGGGAGGCTCTGCTGCATCCTCTCACCTCCTGGTTCCAGCACCTGTGATTGCTGTTAGTCCACATGCCTGGCACACTGGGGCCTGGGGGGCACTAGGATATTAATTTCCATTGGCCAGATAAACCCACCTGGGCTGGGGCTAGACCTTCAGTGTCCTCCAGTATCTTCCCATGCAGATCCTCTGAGGAGGGAAGAAGAAGTAATTATAAATTAATGATATTTTTTGCAACATTGTTGCTCATTATGGGGGGGGAATTTGGGTCCTTACTTAACCTTGGCATCTCCCAAAGTATCTTCCAGTAACTCTCTGTTAGTATCCCTGCTGATGCAGATACTTGCCCTGTAGGATGGCTGTGTTGATGAAGTTGTCAAACTTGGGCTTGACTAGAAGGTGATGAGGCCTGGTTACTGTCCTGCTCATGCCTCGTAGGGCAAGATCAGAGGATTCAAGCTCTGCTGAGAGATGCTGGTTGTCATGCAGCTGGTGACTCCAAGCAGCCAGCATATGGGTGAGGTACTGGTCTGGCAGAGGTGCTCCTGGGCATGCAGTCTCACTGTCCTGTGGCGAGTGGTGCACATCCTCTTCACCCTCTTACCTGTCAGAGGTGCTGCTGAACGTTTGAGCATCATGCTGTGTTAGTGGGAGAGAGGCAGGTGGAGCAGCTCCCTCAGCCCCTGGCTGGTTTGCCTCCTCTTCCAGTTCTGTGACTGCCCCAGGTGCTGCCGTGGCAGAAGCTTTGTGCCTCTGATGGTACCTCTGGGTTTCCCTGGTGTCATCCTGGTTCACTTCTCAGTCATGCACCCAGGCAGACTCTGGCAGGGAGGAGGGAGCCAGAGGTGGATTGCTGTATGCTTCAAGAGTGACATCCCCGAAGAAGTGTCACATAGCTGGACAGCTGCTGTGCAGGGCTTGCTCGATTGTCTGTGTTCTTCTGCAGCTGTTTTCTTGCCTGCTTGCAGCATTTCTCCAGCCTAAATGTGTTCTTTCAGGCCCCACAGCCTGGTGTGAGCGTAGCCTCTAGTAAGAGGATCCTGCTGCTCTGCCGAGCTTGCTGGCTGGGGATTGCCTGGCCTGGCACACAGACGTGTTGGGAGTCAGGCTTACCGTTCCTCATCCAGTCCTCCTCTACTGCATTACAGCTGTCCTGTGGGATGTGTTTCCAGGCTTCCTGGCCCAAGGGTGGCTTGCTGTGAGTGCTGACTGTGATGGCCATGCCCTTGCTGGCGGAGGTGGCTCTCACTGGTGTATCTGTGCCGAGTTCATGCTGCTGCTGGCTGGGAGAAGAGTGCTGTTTCTTACTCTAGCAGTCAGCTTGTTCTCTCTTCCTCCCCTCCGACCTAAGCCTCAAGTGTCGTTTCAGTTTCATTATTTCTCACCCAGCACAAACCTGCACCAGCTGGTGCTGCTGGGGCCTCAGCAGATGTGGTGTAAGGCATTGCACTGCCTTGCCCTGAGCAGCACCCCTCTTCTTTTCTCTGTCTCCTTTCTTGCTTTTTACTCCCTTTTTTCCTTTTCCTCTTGTGTTTTCCTCCCTTTCCTCATCATACAAACTTTGTAAAGCCTCAGCTTACCTTTTCCCCATTGCTTTCCCTTCCCTGCTGTGTCATGCTGCGGTGCCTTAAGGTCCCTGGGTGATTCAAGCTAGAGTAAGCTCCATAAGCTTGGGTTCCCTGCTGCCTGCTGAGAGCAGAAAGCTGAGCTGCTGGATTCAGGGGTGAAACATATGCCAGGCCATGCACATAGGCTGGAAACTTGCCCAGGGCCAGATAATTTTGGGAGGCAGGCTTCTTTGATTGGACCATGTGCTCTCACTTGGTAAATGGTCTTGTGATGAATATCTTGTTTAAGAGGATTTATTGGACACGTGCTGTGGTTACACTGAGTTTTTTAGACGCAGGAGCGAGGTTAGAAAAATAAACTCTGTGAAGACTCTTTTGTGTTTCCAGCAAGGGTCATCAGATAAGGGCAGAGCATCACTGTTCCATTGCATCAGTGTAGACTCTGGCTTGTGCTATTAATGGCTCAGTGGGAGGGGGATTTGCAAGGGGGGCTTTGCACATGTGTTTGTACAGGCTGCATTGCTGAGGTCTCCTTGGGGATCCAGAACTCCAGAGGCGAGGGTGAGGAGTTCTGCCTCTCTCTTGGCATTACCAGCTCTTCCTGACCCTGGCTCCTTGCATTCTACCCTGGGGAGTTTTGCAGCCGGCAGATCTTCAGTCAATTTCGCCTTCAAAATAAGACTCTCTGCTGTTTCACTTGAGCACAGGTTATGTTTAAAGGTTTTGGCAGCTCGGTTTGACTTGCCTAAGACACCCTTGCCTGTGGTGTGGGCGCAGCAGCATCTGCAGGCTCTGAGCATTTCTGTGTCACTGCCAAATTGCTGTGTGATGCTGGATGGCAGTTGTACCCCCGGTCCGGTGGTTTCTGATCAGTCTGATGTGACTGTCTGACATCTTCCTCTTCATTTCTTTCCCAGGATAGAGAACTTGATTGAAAGGGAGATGGGAGCACGAAGAACTGCATACAGTGCATGGATGTGAACCCTGCAATGATATCTCCTACAGATCTTACTTGGCAATCTGGAAAGAGTGAAGGAACCTGGAGATGAAGGTAATGACCATAACTCCTCCTCTTCTTTCCCCTGTCCCTCCTTTCCCTTTCATGTGCCTGCACAAAGAGCATGGCTGCTATCAGTGCGATAAGGCCACATACACTCAGTGGCACTGGGATGGTCTCGCGGTGCCTGTGGAGTTGGAAGGATGGTTCTTTACCAGAAAGGATTCTCTGTCATTCCTCTTGCAGCTGTCCTATTTCTCTTTTAAAGCAAGATGAAACACGTGTTCTGCTCCTGGGGACCTTGTAAGTGCTGATATACATTGGTTATACTCCAGAGATACAGGGCTAGGATCCAGTGATTATTGTGCCTTGCATGAAGTTAATAAAGATGTGTGCTGGGACTCGTTTTGGTTAGGGCTTTCCCCAGCAACTTTCCAAGGGTAGTTGGCTGCTTTCACAGCTGACCTCTGCTCAACGTGCCCAAAGTACTTTCATTGTTGGTGCAAGTACAATTAGTGGGTTAATGACTGTTTTCTTGTGTGGAGAAGTTTGGGGAGGACTTAATTGTGTAGCTGCTTCTTTAAATCACTCATTTGCTGGCATCAGGAGTGCCAGATGTTGCTCCCCAACTTCCTCCTCTGCTGGAAACATGCTAATCTCCTCTCCTTTGCTTAAAACCTGAATGTTTAATACGGAACATGCATCACCCTTTCTTCCTTTCTGGCCAGGGAACACTTCTCCCTTCTAGTGTTATATTACCTTTAGCATTGCAAAGCAGAACACTTTGGCCGGGGTGGTGGAACAGTGGAGCCTACCTGGGGACTGCTGGTTTTCCATCCTCAAAGAGGGCAGAAAGCAGCCAAAATGTGCATGGATGTCAGGACTGAAGGGTATGTGTCCCGGGGATCACTGGCAGGAAGTGGCAATGCGCTGCCAGAGGCAGATGAGTGGAAAAGAAAGGGCATGACATATTTCCTTGGGTGTATTTAGCAGCTGCTTTTCTCATAGGGAAAAAAGGAAACTAAGTTGAATTCAGCCTGACTTCTGGTGGGGTAGGATTTGGGTATAGAAGAAAGGATCAAGACAAGTGCAGGTCAGCCACGGAGCTCCACCCCTGTACAGCTGCTTAAAGGTTTTCTTGTGCAAACAAGGACATTTTTTACTGCTGATTTTCTTCCTTGTTCCTTGGTGGAAATCCTCTGCTTGCTGGACAGAGACATCTCTTGGGCTATGACCTCAGGTGAGCTCATGGGATAGAGGAATCTTGTGTAGATATGGGAGTTTTCCTCCCATGATGGAAGTGTGGGAGCTTGGGGCAGCTCTGTGTGCTTGTGCAAAGCGCAGGCAGGTAGCAGCAACCAGCTGCTGTTATTTTGGCCTTGGCTGGGTGGGACAGTTGAAATGTAAGGCCAAATCAATCTCTCAAGCACAGAGAGATTCCTTCTCTTAACCTTATTTGGTAACACTGAAGAGTAACCTTCCATTTGTGCAAGGACAAACTCTTCAGTCCATTTTGAAATGCTCAGTCTCCCTGTTGAACAGCCAGACCTAGTCCTCTGTTACTAAAGACTGCCTCAGACTGGAGAACAGAACAGAATAGAATCAACCAGGTTGGAAGAGACCTCCAAGATGAGAGCCTAGATATGCCTGGTTTGGAGTGTAGGAAGGTTACTGGGGAAGCTGAATGTTTGAAAACCACCAGTGTGATATATTTGATCAGTAGTATCTGTGTTGCTCAGTCTGCCCAACCCTCTTTTGTCAGCTCTTTAATATGTTCATATCTGGAATGGAAAAGGACCTTTTCTTTTTCCTCTTTTGGGTCTATCTGAAATAGGGAAGTAAACCCCAAAATAGGCACACAAACATACACACCCCTATGCCCTCAGTGCTCCATGGAGCTGTGTGGAAGCCTCTGACCCCTGCTTCTTCACAAAGTGGCTTGGGACTGTTGATGTGTTGGGTCTGGATGGTCAAAGGCAGGGGAGGAGAGGAGTATGCTTTGGTGTGTTGCATACAGGTTTATGAATGCTTCTCCTGAGTGAGTGTCCAGACCAGGAAACCATTGGACCTCATACAAAGACAGTTGCCTTTAATACACACTGTGATGGTGGTTATGTAATTGTGTTTTGTAAGATTAATGGAGTAATTAGTCCTACTTGACTCTGAAGGGCAATGCCAAGCTGTCTGCTCGGCTTTGCTGTAGTTTTTCATGTGCTTTAGAAATGGCTCTACCTATGCTATCTCATGCAGGGCAGCTCTCTATCAGGATCTGGCTGTTGGTTGATGTGGCTCTGTGGCTGCTCTGGTATCGGTGTGTTTATCAATAAATGCTTCTTAAATGCATGAAGTACAGCAGAAGACCTCTTCCCCATCTCAAGCATTGCTTCACACTTTAAGCATCCCATGAGATTTGCACAGCAGCTTTGAAACATCTTGGTGAACACAGGAGTTGAGCACAGAACAGATACTGCACAGAGGGGGTCAGGAAGACAAGATGAAAAGTGGACTTCAGCAAGGCCTTTGGCACTGTCCCCCACAGCAAACTGCTGGCTAAGCTGTCAGCCCACGGCTTGGATGGCAACACTCTGTGCTGGGTGAGGAACTGGCTGGAGGGCCGAGCCCAGAGAGTGGTGGTGAATGGTGCCACATCCAGCTGGCAGCTGTCACTAGTGGTGTCCCTCAGGGATCAGTGCTGGGCCCCATCCTCTTTAACATCTTCAGAGATGATCTGGATGAGGGCATCGAGTCAGTCATCAGCAAGTTTGCAGATGACACCAAGCTGAGGGCAGATGTGGCTGGGTTGGAGGGCAGAAGGGCTCTGCAGCGGGACCTTGACCACCTGGACAGATGGGCAGAGTCCAAGGGGATGGCATTCAATAAGTCCAAGTGCCTGGGGCTGCACTTTGGCCACAACAACCCCATGCAGAGAT
>WAAF01016171.1:0-13052 GCA_013400475.1 Tricholaema leucomelas | reverse complement strand
TTAGGCTTGAGGTGAGGAGAAAGTTCTTCACTGAGAGAGTCATTGGCTACTGGAATGGGCTGCCCAGGGAGGTGGTGGAGTCGCCGTCCCTGGAGCTGTTCAAGGCAGGCTTGGACGTGGCACTTGGTGCCATGGTCTAGCCTTGAGCTCTGTGGTGAAGGGTTGGACTTGACGGTCTGTGAGGTCTCTTCCAACCCTGATGATACTATGACACTATGATAAGTGGGGAGAAGGCTGGAGGTGGGTATACAGATCTCACCAAGGTAGGAAGGCAGCTTGCCACTGTCTGGCAGAGAAGTGCCGTGGAAATTAGGGCATCCCTTTGTACACAGCCGATGCTGTAAGGGGCGTGAAGAGACTTAGAGAGGCTTTCTCAGGAGGAAGAGTAGAGTCCTGAAGGTGCAGACATGGTAGGAAAGCACCCAGTTCCTCACAGGTAGTATGTCTATCAATCTCCACCTCCATGCAGTGCATCCTTGGTCTGTGAAGTACCGCTGTGGTCAGAGCAGTGGTTCTGCCGAGCGCTAACTGCCAGCGCTGATGCCGGTGCAGAGCACAGTGCTTTCACCGCTCCCAGCAGCAGCGTCGCTCTGGTGAAGTCAGAGGGTTCAGGGGAGCCAATACCTCTAGACAAGTGTGTGGGAACCTTCTGCTTGGCTTCCTCTCTCTCACTCAAATGGCTTTTTTCTGCAATCTACAGAGATCTCTGAAAGAGCTCCGATGTGTGGTGAGCTTGTAAAGACCTCCCAGAAAGGGCATGGGAGGTTAGCTGCAAGCGTGCTCATTTCTGAAGCAGTGCTCTATCTTATTTGAGATGTCTACAGATGCTGCCTTATCTTGTCTGGATCTCCTTGGTTTTACATGCAACCCAGAGTGAGTGGAACCTGAAAACTGGGACAGGTTTGCAACTTTTACTACTGTGCTTTGGGGTGGGGGGAAATAAAAATTGAAAATGATTGTTTCTAACAGACTTCAGAATCTGTTCATCAGACTGGTGTGGAGTGGGTGGGTTGGTTTCTTTTCCTTAACTGGTGATTTCTGTATTTGATAACTTCAGAAAGAAGAAAATCATAAAAGATGACTCATAAAAATAGTTTTCCTTGCTGGTGCACAGCTCTGCCTTGTGTGGCTGGTGGACAGCTTATGCAAAAGCTTTGATTTCATCAATATCCATTTCTGATGTCTTCTGGATGCGTTGTTCTGTAATCCAAAGATAGGCGGGAGTAGGCATGTAAGCACACAGCTACAGGTGGTGGTTGTGTATTGTGGAGAGGGCTGTGTGTCTCAGTGGGAGCAGAAGAACCCTCGCTGCATTACCTTGATTCTTGAAACTAAGAAATTGCAGGAAAAGACCACTTCAATGCAAAGTAGTAATCCCAAGAGAGTGAGAGAGCACTTGGCTTGGCTTCCCTGTTGTTTGCTTTGATACTGGAATGTTACCACAGTATCACCAAGGTTGGAAGAGACCTCACAGATCATCAAGTCTAAGCCATTACCACAGAGCTCAAGGCTAGACCATGGCACCAAGTGCCACGTCCAGTCCTGGCTTGAACAGCTCCAGGGACAGCGACTCCACCACCTCCCTGGGCAGCCCATTCCAGTAGCCAATGACTCTCTCAGTGAAGAACTTTCTCCTCACCTCAAGCCTAAATTTCCCCTGGCACAGCTTGAGGCTGTGCCCTCTCTTGAGGCTGTGTCCTCTTGTTCTGGTGCTGGCTGCCTGAGAGAAGAGAGCAACCTCCTCCTGGCTACAACCACCCCTCAGGTAGTTGTAGACAGCAATAAGGTCTCCCCTGACCCTCCTCTTCTCCTTCTGGCTCCTTCTGCATGAGAGGAGATACTCCAGCCACCATACCCAGGGCTTGGGGGGCTCTCTGCCAGTTTCACCTCAGGGGCTACTGGTACGATGGCCTGAGGATGGAAAAGAAATGGTGCATCTCCTGTCAGAAGATCTCAGGATGGGCAGGACTGCATATTTTCAGATGCCTCTGCAAGGGTAAATATGATGTGTTAGTAGCTGAGCTCCCTCCCTAAGAAACTGGAGGGTAAGATCCTGGAACAGAGCAGAGTACACTGGTGGTAAGGAACCCTTTGTAAAGAAAAGGGAGGAAAACAAAGAGCCACCTAGGATCAGCTTCCCTGAGGCTATGGTGGTGATCCCAAATAAACTTAAACTTGTCCCTTAAGAGCAGATAGATTTGTTTAAATAGAACGAGCAACTTCTAACCTAAACCTTGATCCAAGCCAGATCTAAAGTCCAGTGAACTTCCTGCTAGTGCTTTTCCACTTTGAGCTTGGATCAGATGCTGAGCAGCAAGCAGAAATGGCTTTGTCTGGGATGAATTTGGCATGTGCTGGAGGTGGCATGAGATCACCCTGGCAGTCCTGAGCGTAGCTCGGGATGTTGTGCATGTGAGCTGACTGCTGTGTGGAAACACTGGCTTCTGGCTCTGAAGCAGTTAGGCATGGTGTCGTTCCCCCCAGGGCATCCTGTCAGTCACCCCCAGCAGCTGGCAGCCACCATGGAACATCTTGGCTGGATTTCTCAAGGCCTGTCTGCACAGAAATGTGTCTCCTGCTGGGATGTGGATGGTTTTGGCGCTTACCCGTGTGGGCCACTGAGGTGTGTTACTGTAAGAGGTGACTGTAAGTAGTGTTTGCTGCACAGCCTCATCATGGAGGGTTTGCAGTATCCTGCACCCTCTCGCTGCTTTGTAAAGGTTTATTTCAACAAAGGGTTTGGTGCTGCAGTAGAGTTTTCTTCTCTGGGGTAAGGGAAGCCCTGAATGAAGCATGCTGTCCTCTGTCTGGGCTGGTGAGATGTTATGTGAAAGAACTGGATGGATTTTTGGATTAGGCTTCACAAGTGAGAGTGGTGCTGGATAGATTTGATTAGTGTTGACCTACTTTAGTGACATACTTTGGGTTGGGATTGCACCATCAAAGCTCACCTGCTAATTGTCAGCACAAGTGCCATGTTTCCATCCATATGGGGAAGCAGTTCCTGATGAAAGAAGCTTTGAGTCAGATGAAACCCAACAAAAAGAAGCTGTCTAAGAGTAGTCTACTATCTATTAGCTGCACCAGCTACTTGGGTTGCTGCATTTCCTAGCAGCAGGACACCAACAGAAGTCATAATTAGCAAACCATCCCCACCCCCAACCCCAATTATTATTTGTGCTTTTTTGAGCTTCCCTTTAGGGTTTACTTAGTGCAGAAGATGATGTCGAGGTTGGCAGTGCTATGAAATGGCTAAGCAGAGGACAGAGCTGAATGCTAGGGCAAAACCCTGGAAGAAGGGAAGTGTTTAAACAGAGCTAATTGGTACTGTTGTAAAATGAAAAAATGCAGTACAAATAAACGTGGGTTTCCCTTGGGGCATGAGCTCTGCAAGTTAATGTTGTTGTGTGTGCTCATCTTAGGGCCCTCCAGCTCTTACAGGCTAGAAAATGCCTCCAATTCTAGCAGTTATGTGCAGAATGCAGCTGGGGGTGAGGAGTAGTGTTGTAACCAGTCATGGAAATTATCAGTGGTTGAGAATGGCCTCTTCTGAAGCCATCTGTCCTAGTCATGATAGATGCCTGACTTCTTTTCTTTCTTGAAGGAAGCTCCTCCCAAGCACAGAAGTCTGAAGTCTTCAGGGCCAGGTGCTCGTATACAGGAGTTGAGCTCTTGGCAATAACGTCCTTCTCTCATATCTTGTTCCTCCTTTGCTATCCCAATCCTTCCAGGGAAGGGCTGGCTGCTCATGGAGAAAGAGAAGGGTCCTTAATTGCTCTGAGGCTCAGAGAGCTCTTTCAGGTCATGCAAGAGCTGAGACTGCTGAATGTGTTGTGATAAAAGCAGTATGAGAGCCAATATTGAGTGGAGGAGGTACAAAAATGTCTGGGGCCTCCTTTACTGCTTTAGGAAGTAAAACTGATGGGTTTTGAGCTATCTGTCTAGATCTCTTCCTCTGTGCTGTATGTTGATATCTGGCTTTAAAAACCACCTTTGTGATGAGATTCATTGATTGTCTTGCCATTTTTCCTGCTTTCTTTCTTTGCTACCCCACTCGTGCAATGAGCCCTGCGGCTCTGCTGGTGCTCACCTTTGTGCTGTGTGTGAGGCTGGCACACTTAGCCTCTGCCACTGGCACGAGTCTGGTACGAGCAAGTAGGAGGCTGCCTGGCTTGCCTCTTCACCAGCAGTACACTAACCCAGGGAGATTGGGGCACCACTAGTGACCCCCTGGGACAGCAGTAGCCTGCAGGCTTCAGGAACCGTTGCTGCTGTAGGAAGTGACTGAATTATTCCTATCTTCTGCTGTAAGACACTGCCATGGGGCAACATCCTTCAGAGTGGGTGGCATGAAAGTGCCTTCATCCTTTCTATCCAGAGCAACTTCTAAAGTTAGCTGTTGTGTAGTGACAGACCAATAGTGACACACTCCTGTGTGCATGTCTCAAGTTGTGCTGGGGGGGGTCTAGGCTGGATGTTAGGAGGAAGTTCTTGCCAGAGAGAGTGATTGGCATTGGAATGGGCTGCCCAGGGAGGTGGTGGAGTTGCTGTCCCTGGAGGTGTTCAAGCAAAGCCTGGATGAGGCACTTAGTGCCATGGTCTGGTTGATTGGCCAGGGCTGGGTGCTAGGTTGGAGTGGCTGAGGTTGGAGGTCTCTTCCAACCTGCTTGATTCAATAAATTTCTATGTCCTTAAATACCAGAGGGGAGATAAGACAAGACTCTGCTTCCATGGTGGAGTTATATAATTGCCATTTGCAAACTCCACTGCTGGACTTCTTTCTGAAGTGCCAATCACAGGAGGAGTGTGAGGACAAGAGGTGGGTGGTGCTTTCTAGGCTTCACACATGGTTTTCTGATTGAGGGTAAGAAAATGGTCTGAAAACACTTGGAGGAGATAGTAGATAAAGTGGAGAGAGATTCAGATGGCCTTTAGTGCCTTGTATGGCCTCTCAGAACCTCAGTAAACTTCTAGTGTACTTCAATTTCACAAGCACAGTGTCTTCCTCCTTCCAGCAACTGTGTCACTTCATCACACTTCAGATCACTTGATGTTATGATCCATCACTGGAATACTGTCCAAGTGGTTAAGTGGGAGAAACAAATTTGAGTTCTTTACATAGGTTGTTCCTGGCACCATGGAGCTGCCAGGTGCCTTTGGGCACTTCCAGCTGAAGCTCAGCTGTACCAATTCATTCATCCCACCAAAAAGGTACATTGCATGGCATTTTGAGAGGCATCAGAAGCATTCTCCTGCTGGGTCCTTAGGCCGATGTTGTAGTCTTGGGTTTGGGAAGTACCATGGAACCAGTTCTCCTCTTCAAGCATCTGGGTGGGGTGCTGAGGAAAGAAAACAGTAAGGAGGTTTTAAATGAGAGCTTCCTCGGGAAAGTCTCACTGACATTTTTCTAAATACATATGTGGAGCTTTGAAAGGGGAGGAGTGTTTCAAGATCCTTAAGTGACTTTAAATACATCTAGGTGCCAAGGTTTCTGCTATGCATTTATGTTGTATCTGACTTACAGCATGAAATTTCATTCAGGCAAGGTCACTTCCCTGGGGACGTTCTTGCAGGCTTATTGACAGTAGCTACATTTGAAAGGATGCTACAAGAGAGTAATCACAGTATCACCAAGGTTGGAAGAGACCTCACAGATCATCAAGTCCAAGCCGTTACCACAGAGCTCAAGGCTAGACCATGGCACCAAGTGCCACGTCCAAGCCTGCCTTGAACAGCTCCAGGGACAGCGACTCCACCACCTCCCTGGGCAGCCCATTCCAGTAGCCAATGACTCTCTCAGTGAAGAACTTTCTCCTCACCTCAAGCCCAAATTTCCCCTGGCGCAGCTTGAGGCTGTGTCCTCTTGTTCTGATGTTACCAGATGACTAAATCAGACCTGTGCAGAAAGACCAGAGCAGCACGTGCTGCCGTTAGCGGCTGAAGCCCAGCCAGGCCATCAGCTCCCCACGTGGGGATGTGCCTTGGCAAAACACCTATTTGACAGCTGCTACTGCAAATAGGTTCTCAGAAGTGAAAACAACTGCTGCTTCAGCAGTGAGCAATAGCCAGGGCTTTGGGGTATACGGATTCCTGTGTATCTGCTACCTCAGCTACTCTGCTCTGGCCTGATGCTGAACCTGGACCAGGGCTTCCTCGACAGCTTGTTTTGATTACTACTTGGATTGTCTCTGCTCATTTCAGGCTTGGTTTCGCCAGTGGAACTGGTGATGCGTGGTAGAAGTGGTATCAGTTTAGCTTACTTAACACTTTGGGAGTGGAGAGCGAAAGCAAACATTGGGGGTTTGTGGAAAAACATCTGACTATTGTTACATGTGTTTTTCCACCTCCTTTTCTTCAGAGACAAAATACTTAGCTGTAATTTTGATGTTTCAATTTGTCTTCCACGCCTCAAGTTCCTTGCACAGAAAGGAGCTGTTGACTTTTGCCAGATAGGTAAATTACATGCTTCTTGGCTAATGTGTCTTACCATTTCCCTGAAAGTTACTGTCTTTGACGGGCTCTAATGTGCCTCCTTTTTAATATTCTCTCTGTTGTTGTCAGGATGTGCCTTTTTTCTCAGCAGCTGATACTTTGTGATGAAGATGCATGACATCTGGATGTCTCAAAGTACAGGCTTCTTAGTCAAACCCAGTGTCTTTCAAATCTAGCACAAGAAAACAAGAAGTGTTTTGCTTAGCATAGAATCTTAGAGTCAACCAGGTTGGAAGAGCTCAGCCACTGCAACCTAGCACCCAGCCCTGGCCAATCAACCAGACCATGGCACTAAGTGCCCCAGCCAGGCTTGGCTTCAACACCTCCAGGGACAGCAACACCACCACCTCCCTGGGCAGCCCATTCCAATGCCAATCACTCTCTCTGCCAACAACTTCCTCCTAAGATCCAGCCTGAACCTCCCCTGGCACAACTTGAGTCTGTCTCCCCTTGTTCTGTTGCTGTTGATTGAAAATAGAAAGGATTTATTTATTAAGGCTTGTTCAAAAAGTTACTGTTGGGTTTAGGCTTTGAACATGAAAGGAAGATACCCACTAGATTGCCCCCCACACTTGCCTGGTTTCCAGAGAGATTGCACTCATTTGGAGTGGAGTTGGATCTCTCCACTACGTGTGCACTGTTCTGGTCTTAGGTACAGTATTAAAAGCCCCATGCTTGACTTGACACGTTCCTGAAGAGCAGCAAAACATTCAGTAACACTGCTTTCATCTGGAGGCAGACTGATCTAACAGCCACAGAAAATGGCAGGAGAAACCTATAGCAACCCATCATGATGTAAGACATCCCTACAGGAAATTTCTTCTTCATTCTTATTCTTCCTGGAATAAAATTATTCAAGTTGTAAGATATTCTTGTTATGCACATCATTTCCCCCCTCCTCTTTCAGTACACCTGATTTTCAGAGAAGTATTTCTGCTTGCTCAAGCTGAAGTCTAGCTCCTTGTTCTAAATGAAAGTCATCCTTCTTTTTCTGCAAAGCGTAAACTGGAAGGGCAGCCACGCACACATTGGTCTTCTTATCATCATGTTTGGTAGATGGATCTGGACAAATGCTGTACAAACCCAACATCCTCTACCATATGGCCAAGAAGACCAATAGCATTTTGGCCTGTATCAGAAACAGTGTGTCCAGCAGGAGTAGGGAAGTGATGTATCCCTGTACCCTGTACTGACATTGGTGAGGCAGTACTTTGAGTACTGTGTTCAGATTTGGGCCCCCCATTACAAGAAAAACATTGAGGTTCTGGAGGTTTTTTTGCTTCTTCCTCCTGTGCAAGTGTATGTATGCAAACATACACACACACATATATATACATATACGCAGATACACACATATATATACACACATATATATACACACACATATATATACACATATATATATACATACACATATATACACACATATATATACGCAGATACACACATATATATACACATATATATACACACACGTATATATACACATATATATACACACACATATATATACACACATACATGTCTCACATGGCAGTCAAAGCCAGCAGAGTCCAAACAGGACAAGAACTGTGTGCAGTTCTGGAGCCCCCAGCACAAGAAGGACAGGGAACTGTTTGAACCAGTCCAGAGGAGGCCACAAAGATGCTCAGAGGGCTGCAGCAGCTCTGCTCTGAGGATAGGCTTGAGAGAGTTGGGGCTCTGCAGCCTGGAGAGGAGAAGGCTTCCAGGAGACCTTAGAGTGGCTTTGCAGTATCTGAAGGGAGCCTACAGGAAGGCTGGGGAGGGATTATTGACAAGGTCTGGTAATGTCAGGACGAGGGGGAATGGGTTTAAGCTGGCAGAGGGGAGATTGAAACTGGATGTTAGGAAAGGGTTCTTTGCAGTGAGGGTGGTGAGACACTGGCACAGGTTGCCCAGGGAGGTTGTGGCTGCTCCCTCCCTGGAGGTATTCAAGGCCAGGACGGATGATGCATGAGTGACCTGTTCTAGTAGGAGGTGTCTCTGCCTATGGCAGGGGGTTAGGACTGGATGATCCTTGAGGTCCCTTCCAACTTAAACCATTCTGTGATTCTAAGAAGAGACTTCTTCTTAAATCACAGTGCATGGCATACACTTATCTGAGAAGCAACCTGCCATACTGGCACCAAGTCATTTCCTCATGTAGCACTACAGGATTTCTGCCCTCATTTGCCTCATTTACAGGACTTTAAAATATTAATATTGCATCAAAACTGCCCTGACTCAGGACACAGCCAGGACACAGACTGCCAGGGTATGACATTGTATGTCAAGTACTTTGCCCACCGGACACACAGTTGATAAGATGGCCTTGGGGTTTCTTCACTTTTTATTATTTCCTGAACTTCATTTCACAGCTCTTCCCATTCTGGCAGGTTCTCATCTCCTACCATCTCCCAGTTACTGCCCCTGATGACCGTTACCATTTTTTGTGATGTCTGACCAAGTGCCAAGTGCTGCCTTCTGTGGAGTAAACACCTTCCTGCTTCAAAGTAAGATGGTTTTAAGGGCTGTCTTCTTGAGAACTGCTATAGCAGGTTCTCTCACACCACTATCTTCACACTTCAAAGCAAAAGGTACATTAGCAAACACAGAGCAAATTTTTAACTTGGAGGAAGTTAGGCAACAAGGCAGGGGCTCTCCTGAGCACACTTTGAGCAAGCAAACTCAAAATGACTCCTGAGTCATCTCTTGTGCATGGTGTCAGATCCATTTCATAGGACAGAATCACAGAATCAACCAGGTTGGAAGAGACCCCCAGGATCATCCAGTCCAACCCATCACCCACTCCTATCCAATCAACTAGACCACTGCACTAATCAACCCCCAGAGGCATTTTAAGCAACCCTCAAAGATATTTCACCAACTCTGTGCACTTCCCAAGCACTTCAAGTCTCAGCCTTCAACTGAGAAGCCCCTGCAGTCTCAGCCCTCCCTGGGAGGCAAAAGGAGTGGTCTTGGTATTTGCTGATCCATAGAAGAGCTTTGAAATCCAACTTTTGTCACAGCTGAAAACCTCTAGCAAGACACTCAGGTGTTTCCAACAGCTTTGGGGAGTTTGGAGTGGTCGAGCTAATGACAGTTCTGCAGGATGGGGCTTTTGTAATGAACCACTTGGCACAAAGTGGTATCTTCACCTTGTACCAGTCACAAATGATCTGCCCTGCACAGCGCCCTTGTGCTGGCAGCAGCGTGGCACATGTACTCCACATCTGCTGCATTGTACTGGGACCTCTCTCTCAGTACTTTAAAATCGACTGCTTGTAGAGAGATGCTTGAATGTGTCCAGAGAAGGGCAACGAGGCTGGGGAGAGGCCTCGAGCACAGGCCATATGAGGAGAGGCTGAGGGAGCTGGGATTGTTTAGCCTGGAGAAGAGGAGGCTCAGGGCAGACCTTATTGCTGTCTACAGCTACCTGAGGGGTGGTTGTGGCCAGGAGGAGGTTGCTCTCTTCTCTCAGGCAGCCAGCACCAGAAGAAGAGGACACAGCCTCAAGCTGTGCCAGGGGAAATTTAGGCTTGAGGTGAGGAGAAAGTTCTTCCCTGAGAGAGTCATTGGCTACTGGAATGGGCTGCCCAGGGAGGTGGTGGAGTCGCCATCCCTGGAGCTGTCCAAGGCAGGACTGGACGTGGCACTTGGTGCCATGGTCTAGCCTTGAGCTCTGTGGTAACGGCTTGGACTTGATGATCTGTGAGGTCTCGTTCAACCTTGGTGATACTGTGAGACTTTCCCCATCCTGTAAGGATCTTCTTCCTGCGTTACAGCCTCAGCTTCACCCACTTTGGCAAGCCATGAGGCTGACCTTCCCTGGGCCTATTTTTAGAACTTTTCTGTATTTATTTATTGGCTTTTTTTTTGTTTCTCTGAGCAACTTCCTTCTCACCCTCTACTCAGGGTCACAGCTGGGCACAGTGGGGCATTCAGGACCTGGCTAACAGAGGGGTATGCTGGCACATTGCACCCTGTATGACTTCAGGTGATCATATCAGCCCAGCTGCTATTAATGTTTGCAACGGCTTTTCCAAAGGTGCTTTGTTGCTTATGCTGGAAGATTACTGAATGAAGATAATGCTGAGGCTACAGAATTAACAAAATCAGATCTACAGAAACCATCTGTTCCTAAGACAGGATGGATACCGAATGAGGATGGGATTAGGCCACTGTGTACACGCAGGTTTCATAAAGGAGAACCAAACTCATGACCTTCACCAGCCCTTTCCAACTCCCCAGAGACTGTCCAGGGCAGGGAAAGGGGCACTGAGGTGAAACATGGCCCCTTCAAGGTACAGGAGTGCCCCAGTGTCTGGAGGAACAGTAAAATACAGCATGGACGTTGACATGCTGAGGGTGGCAGGGGTTGGTCAGGAAGATGGTGTTGTGAAGGGCCCATAGGCCCAAAACAGGCTTATCCATGCTTTGCCTTGCCTGTGTTTCTGCCCACACCAGAGGTAAACACATAAACGTACAAAAGGGGCACAATAGACCTGGCACCATAAAGTCTGGCCTGCCCAGGGCCCAGGTTGTGTAATGTGGCAGTATAAGCCCATAGCCTAGCTTATGGCCCACGGGGTGCAAGACCTGTGCTATTATTGTATCTGGAGGAGCCAGGCCTGTGGACCCTGCCTAATTTGGTATGTTTTGGTCGGCTGCCAAAAGCCTATTGGATGATATCGTGGTCAAAGGCGCATTAATCTCAGCCCACATCTGATAAATAGGACAATCCAGGTAAACAAGATGCTCACCCCTCACCGCTCACCTCTCTCTGCCCGCTGCCTGGGGCTACTGCCTCTGTTGTCTCTTTACCTACTTCTTTCTTCTGCCACACTTTGCATCGCCATGGGGCCTGAATACAGGCAACGATCCAGCAGGCGACTGAACCGCGTGCTCCTGGCCGGCCTGATGCTTCAGCCTGCCGTGCCAACCCGGGAGCTGCCCAGCTCCTGCTACACACCACCCCAGTGGATTATTTCCAGCCAAAAGCCTGGAGCCTGCTTTGCCCAGCCGGCTGACCGCCCCACGTTCTCCAGAGAGCCACGGGAGACCTCTCTCATGCCCATGAAACCCTCTCAGGCGGCGTGCCCCAATTTGAGCTGGACTAGCAGCTCCACCTGAAATCAACCACGGGGCTTTCACTATATATATATTTTGGGAACACAGCTATTGAGACTTCCAACTAGTGAGGATTTGAACTCTCTTGATTCGAGTTGCTGAAAGAATTTCATTAACTTTACCAGCAGCAGTTCATGCCGCAAGACTCTCTGATCAGGCACATGTCTAAAACCTTCACCAAATTGCTTAATTTGGCTGTACAGAGACATTCTGCAAAATAGTTCTACCAACTGCATCATGGAATTTGTGTGGGTGAGTGTTATGGAGGCAGGAATTAATTTGGCCGAGTCAGGAATTTATAAAAATAGAGTTATTTTTTTTCCTGCAAACCTGCCCCCAAAACTAGATGCAGGAGATAATTTAGATTTAATTAGCAGGTTCGTTCTTGGTTGTTTGAGAATATCTACACAATAGGATGCCACAGGTAAACTTGACTAATTTGAAGTCAGGAGTTGGAAAAGGCTTGAGCTATTAAATATAGCTTTCCCCACTATCAAATCAGGCTGAGCCGTAAGCTACTCATGACAGCTGGCTTGGAAAGAAGGATGATTCAAAGGGCTGTCCCGTGGTCTTTTCAGAAACCTTCAGGGTCATTAAGAAGCGATAAACTGCACAATAAGGTGCCTAAAGTGAAGTCCTTCAGAGGTTGTCTTCGGAGCGCCAAAAGGTTCACTGCATAGAAGCTATCCACGTGGGGGGAGAAGAACTCGAAGCAGGCACACCAAGGCAGGAACACAATCCAAAGCAGGGACAAACTCCACGGCAGGAGCACCCCAAGGCGGGAACCCCCAAGGCGGGAACCTCAATATTTATACCTTTCTTGGACAAAGAGCAGAGTTACCACTTCCTAGGCACGCAAAGCTCACAGCCAATCCTCAGCTGAGTGCAGCGCGGGCCTGGCATGGGGCACTCCTCGTGCCGTAAGGGTCCCCCTGCTCCCCCCTTCACGCCTGCAGGGCAGGGGGGGGAGAAACAGCTCTGTTCGCGCCTTTTTCCTCTCCCATTCAAACCACAGAGGGAGAGGAAATTTCTGGGGTACACGGGACCTCCAGGACAGTGAGCTGTGTATCAGTTTGGGGGAAAGTTCTCTTTGTATATATTAATAAATTATTCGATAACCTTGTCTTGGTTCTAGTTTAAATTCCCAGAGACTCAAACAGATTTGATAGAACCAATAACAATTTTACAGAGTGCCCTTCCCTCTTCCCTCTTCTTTCCCAAAAGAAAGGAATTAGATGTGCAGAGAGGAAAAGGTAAGCACACCCAAATAAATGAATCTCACTCGATTTGGAAGTTTGAAAGTTTAACAATAAATTAAAAAGGAAGGGAAATTAAAAATTAAAACTAAATTAAAAATTAAATTACAAATTAAAATTAAATTAAAAAAATAAATTAAAAAGAGGTAGGGAAGCTACAAAGGTACAGGGAAG
>WAAF01016170.1:16398-29191 GCA_013400475.1 Tricholaema leucomelas | reverse complement strand
TGGAATGGGCTGCCCAGGGAGGTGGTGGAGTCGCCGTCCCTGGAGCTGTTCAAGGCAGGATTGGACGTGGCACTTGGTGCCATGGTCTAGCCTTGAGCTCTGTGGTAACGGCTTGGACTTGATGATCTGTGAGGTCTCTTCCAACCTGGGTAATACTGTGAGACTGTGTGTGTGATTTATGTCCTCACCCTCGTGCATTTCAGTAGCTCATCTCTGCTGGCGTTTCAGATGTCTATTGCTGCATCCATAGTCTGCAGGAGCATCCCCAGAGGAAAAATAAAGGCAGGCTGCTAGCACACTGGACTGGCTGGCTTTGTACCTGCTTTGCACTTTGTGGGCACAAAAAGCTGATTTGAGTTCAGCAGGAGAGCAGGTCAGGTTTACAAACTTCAACGTTTTTGCCATTGGAATGGGCTGCCCAGGGAGGTGGTGGAGTGACCGTCCCTGGAGGTGTTCAAGCAAAGCCTGGCTGAGGCATTTAGTGCCATGGTCTGGTTGACTGGCCAGGGCTGGGTGATCTTGGAGTTTGAGAGGAGGCTGGACGAGGCACTTAGTGCTATGGTTAGTTAATTAGAAGGGTTAGGTGATAGGTGAGACTCGAAGATCCACTTAGTGCCATGGTCTGGTTGACTGGATAGGGCTGGGTGCTAGGTTGGCCTGGATGAGCTTGGAGGTCTCTTCCAACCTGGTTGATTCTATGATTCTAAAGTAAACCAATATGCAGCTCTTCCAAACACAGAGACTCTGAGGAGCAGCCTCCTTTCTGTGGTCAGTGCTAAACCTGTTCTGCATGTGGAGATTCACAGATTGTTAGAATGAGGGGACAGAGTCTCAAGTTGTGCCTGGGGAGGTCTAGGCTGGATGTTAAGAGGAAGTTGTTGTCAGAGAGAGTGATTGGCATTGGAATGGGCTGCCCAGGGAGGTGGTGGAGTCGCTGTCCCTGGAGGTGTTCAAGCAAAGCCTGGATGAGGCACTTAGTGCCATGGTCTGGTTGATTGGACAAGGCTGGGTGCTAGGTTGGCCTGGATGATCTTGGAGATCTCTTCCAACCTGGCTGATTCTATGATCTCTGTTTTTTTTCTTAACAGAAAACCCATTTGGCATGTGCTGGTAATGGAGGCAGTGGAAGGTAAATGCCTCTTGTCTAGCAGCCAAAAACTTGTTCACTGGAGTAAGCTTTGTAACAGCACAAAGCAGGTGGAGCAGTATTTTACCTGCCTTCTCCATCCACTGCTGGTGAGATTCTTTCACCATCCATCCTGGTGAGATTCTTTCACCATCCAGCCTGCAGCACCAGTTAGAGGCTGACTTTTCAACAGAAGGATAGACACCAGTTCCCCCTCATACATTTTCTGCATCTATTTGTTTGCTACTGACAAGAGAAGAGAATTCCTCTCTTCTTTATTTTTTTCCTCTCCTCTCCCTCCAGAGAGGTCAGGATTTAGCCCTGAATGATTACATGATCTGCTTCATGCTAATTAAATAGAAAGGGAGTGAGAACGATCATTTATGGAGTCCTTAAGCCCAGAGGTCTTATTTTACATTTCAGTACAAGACTGAAGGAAATTGAAAACATTATTCCTTGGAGAACTGAGTTATAAAAACACCAGGAAATATTCATGCAAGCAGAGCACACAGAAATATCTTTCCTTTATGGTCCCATTTGTTAAAACAAAATGGTACTTTTTAAAGCAAGTGATGAAAATGGAATAGGTTCCTCACAGCAGGGATGTCAGTGGCATCAGCCTTACAGCCAGCACGATCATCCCCCCCTGGGCCTGGAAAACATCCTTCACAAGACAGTGGAGTCAGAATTTGTCCCAGTAGGTGACCTGTCTTAGAATCATAGAATCTACCAGGTTGGAAAAGACCTCCAAGATCATCCAGTCCAACCTAGCACCCCGCCCTGGCCAATCAACCAGACCATGGCACTGATTGCCCCATCCCGGCTTTGCTTCAACACCTCCAGGGACGGCGACTCCACCACCTCCCTGGGCAGCCCATTCCAATGCCAATCACTCTCTCTGACAACAACTTCCTCCTAACATCCAGCCTAGACCTCCCCTGCCACAACTTGAGGCTGTGTCCCCTTGTTCTGTTGCTGGTTGCCTGGCAGAAGAGACCAACCCCACCTGGCTACAGCCTCCCTTCGGGTAGTTGCAGACAGCAATGAGCTCTGCCCTGAGCCTCCTCTTCTGCAGGCTGCACACCCCCAGCTCCCTCAGCCTCTCCTCACAGGGCTGTGCTCCAGGCCCCCCACCACCTTCATCTCCCTTCTATGGACACCTTCCAGCACCTCAACATCTCTCTTGAATTGAGGAGCCATTATCATTTGCTCAGCATCCTTCTTTGAAAGGCTCATTTAAAGCAGGGCTGGGAAAAGGAGCTGTCATTCTTTGAGCAGCAAGGTTTGATCCACTGTTTTGACTCGTTGAAGCACATATGATTATGTCTCTCTCAAATACCATACCTACTGCATGAAATGCCTACCCAGTAGTTAAGAACAGCCTATTTTTACATCAGTGCTGCATAGGATGGAGTTCTAATAAAGAAAAAACGAAAGCCCCAACCCAACAGCTAACAACCTGGAACCTGCAGCTGCTTCTTTTGCTTCCTCAATGATTTGGGTTTAATTTTACAGGCTTTATTACATTACATGATCTCATCCTTTCCTTTCTCCAGGTGGACTGGAAAACATGTTCATTGAAACCACCTTCCTGTGAAACAGCAGAGCTTGGTTTGGTGGAGGAAGAATGGGGCAAAGGTGGTAAATATTTCTCAGACTGAATCACCTAGATCTTGATACTGCTGCTAAATTAAATTACAGGTCCTAAGGAACCTCTCTGGAAAGGACAATTTTAAAGCAAAGCTCATGGTAAGGCAGGTAGTGATAGAATCAGAGAATCAGAGAATCACAGAATCAGTCAGGGTTGGAAGGGACCACAAGGATCATCTAGTTCCAACCCCCCCTGTATGAGCAGGGACACCCTACCCTAGACCAGACTGGCCACAGCCTCATCCAGCCTGGCCTTAAACAGTGGAAGGAAACCTGATCAACCAAAGGACTGCTGGAGATGAATTATGGAGAGGCTTTGTCTTTAATTGGTTTTGGATACAGTTATAGGTAAAATCCCCTTCCTACCTGAGCTCTTAGAGGACACATAGAATGTCAGAGGCTGGAAGGGACCTCAAACGATCACCTGGTCCAATCCCCTGCCAGAGCAGGACCACCTAGAGCAGGTCACACTGGAATGCATCCAGATGGTCCTTGAATATCTCTAGAGAGGGAGACTCCACAACCCCCCTGTGCAGCCTGTTCCAGTGCTCTGTCACCCTCACAGGGAAAAAAGTTCTTCCTCAGGTTCACATGGAACCTCCTATGCCTCAGCTCCTACTCATTGCCCCTTGTCCTGTCCCTGGACATCACCCAGCAGAGCCTGGCTCCAGCCTCTTGGTACTCATCCCTTACATACTGATAAACATGAATGAGGTCAGCCCTTAGTCTCAGTCTCCTCCTCTCCAAGCTCCAAGCCCCAGCTCCCTCAGGCTCTCATAAGGAAGATGCTCAACTTCCTTCATCATTTTTTGTGATTAAGGAAGGCTCCTTAAGCCAGCCATCCTTCCTTCCTTCCTTCCTTCCTTCCTTCCTTCCTTCCTTCCTTCCTTCCTTCCTCCTTAACTCCCTCCCTCCTTTCTATCTGGAGCCTTAAGGAAGACTTTGTGATGGACTCTCTCAAGCAGCTCCTTGTCCTTTTTGAGCTGGGGGGCCCAGAACTAGACACAAACAAGTGATTCAGTGGAAGGCATATGGGGAAGGCAGCAGGAACCCCCAGGTGCTGCACAAAATAGCCAAAGCCATTTGTGGCCAGCAGGGCAAGGGAGGTGATTCTCCTCCTTTACTCTGCTCTCCTCAGACCCCACCTGGAGTACTGTGTGCAGTTCTGNGATCACGTTGGGTGATTCTGTGCTCCACAACCTCCCTGGAGGTGTTTAAGGCCAGGCTGGATGAGGCCTTGAGCAGCCTGCTCTAGTGGGAGGTGTCCCTGCCTATTGCAGGGGGTTGGAACTGGATGATCCTTGAGGTCCCTTCCAACCTAAACCATTCTATGATTCTATGATTCTATCTTAGAGATGGTCACTAAAGAAAAACTGGAACATTCTTTTCCCCAGTGGATGCTGCCAGTGAGCTTCAGGATCAATCACCCTCCTCATCCTCATGGAGCAAACCAAGGCTGTTTTCAACAGCAACAGAGGTGCCTGGAGCCACTGCTACAACATTTCACAGAGTTTGGGAAGTAGCCTGCTTGAACCTCTTTCCTCCAAATGTGGGAAACACTAACTCAGCCATTCTATCCTCCGTGGCACCTTCTTGGAGGATTGTGAATGTACCTATCAAAATCCCTTCGATTTCATGGGTTTTCTCTGGCTACTGATACCAGCAAAGTGCTTCAGGAATCCTTCCATGCCCAAAGCAGCTGCTTTGCACCTGGTTTTATGGGAAACTGTGAAATGAGATTTTCTCAAGACTTTTTTTTTTTTGGGGGGGGGGGGNNNGGGGGGGGGGGGGAGGGTGGGTGAGTGGTGCTGAGACCTGCAGAGTTTAAAACAACTGGATGAAGCTCAAGGAAAAGCATACACATTAATTAGTAGAATCTAATGAACTACCCAGGACTTTGCCTTTTGTGTTTGGGGCTTTTATTGATTTCCAATAAATACTTTTTATCAGGAAGGCTGACTGCAGTGACTAATCCTCATGCCAAGAGCAAGCCATGGAAGATTTGCTTTTCTGTACATGAATAACTCCCAGGGAACAGACATTGCACTAGAAACTGATTTTTGGTTCCACATAAACACAGTGCTAAAGCTGCTGGAACTTTTTCCAGTGAGATGGAAGCTGGGTTAGTAGTTGAATGTTTTTTCATTGGTATCTGCTTTAGTTAGGTTTCCATTTTCTCTTAGAAAGCTGATACTTCTTTGGCTGAAATTTCTACTCTCCTCCAGTTCCCAGTGCAGAGATGTCCAATCATTATCTAATTAGAATCATAGAATCAAGCAGATTGGAAGAGACCTCCAAGCTCATCCAGTCCAACCTAGCACCCAGCCTTGTCCAGTCAACTAGAGCATGGCACTGATTGCTCCATCCAGGCTTTGCTTGAACACCTCAAGGGACAGCAACTCCACCACCTCCCTGGGCAGCCCATTCCAATGCCAATCACTCTCTCTGACAACAACTTCCTCCTAACATCCAGCCTAGACCTCCCCTGGCACAGCTTGAGGCTGTGTCCCCTTGTTTTGTTGCTGGTTGCCTGGGAGAAGAGCCCAACCCCCACCTGGCTACAGCCTCCCTTCAGGTAGCTGTAGACAGCAATGAGCTCTGCCCTGAGCCTCCTCTTCTGCAGGCTGCACACCCCCAGCTCCCTCAGCCTCTCCTCACAGGGCTGTGCTCCAGGCCCCTCACCAGCTTTGTCTTGGTGATGTTTTTCTGTTGTTTTTTTTTTTACTTCCAGGTTTCCAAGGAACAAGGCAAATATATCCACCATAGCCCTTGTCTAAGCCACTTGATTTTACTACAGCACTGGGTGTGTTCACAGCTTGGTAGAACAATAGTGTTCAATGCATGCCAGAAGATATATGGGAGAGTTATGGCTCTGCCCCCAGAGCTTGCAGTGTGTGGAAAGGAAAGGGAGAGGAAGGAGAAAGAGGAAAGATGTGCATAAGCAAACCTTCAGCTGTATTTTGACACCTTCACCACACAGTTATATATTGACACCAAGCTATGTGGTGCAGCAGCCAGGCTGGAGGGCAGGGATCCATCCAGAGGGACCTGGACAGGCTGGAGAGGTGGGCACAAGCCAACCTCAGGAGGTTCAACAAGACCAAGTGCAGTGTCCTGCATCTGGGTTGAGGCAATGCCAAGCACAAATCCAGGCTGGGCAGTGAGTGACTGGAGAGCAGCCCTGAGGAGAGGGACTTGGGGGTGCTGCTGGACCAGAAGCTCAACAGGAGCCAGCAGTGTGCACTTGCAGCCCAGAAAGCCAACCAGATCCTGGACTGCATCAGAAGTGTGGCCAGCAGGGCCAGGGAGGTGATTCTCCCCCTCTGCTCTGCTCTGCTGAGAGCCCACCTGGAGTACTGCATCCAGTTCTGGAGCCCCTGGGACAAGAGGGATGTGGAGATGCTGGAGTGTGTCTAGAGCAGGGCCAGGAGGATGCTGAGAGGGCTGCAGCAGCTCTGCTGTGAGCACAGACTGAAAGAGTTGGGGCTGTGCAGGCTGGAGAAGAGGAGGCTCCCAGGTGACCTTCTTGTGGCCTTCCAGGATCTGAAGGGGGCTACAAAAAAGCTGGGGAGGGACTTTTGAGGCTGTCAGGGAGTGCCAGGAGTGGGGGGAATGGAGCAAAGCTGGAGGTGGGGAGAGTGAGGCTGGAGGTGAGGAGGAAGTTGTTGAGCATGAGAGTGGTGAGAGGCTGGAATGGGTTGCCCAGGGAGGTGGTTGAGGCCCCATGGCTGGAGGTGTTTAAGGCCAGGCTGGCTGAGGCTGTGGGCAGCCTGCTCTAGGGTAGGGTGTCCCTGGGCATGGCAGGGGGTTGGAACTGTCTGATCCTTGTGGTCCTTTCCACCCCTGACTGATTCTATGATTCTATGAGCCCAGTTCTTCTTGCCTGTATGAGAGCTCCAGTGAGATTGTAAGCCTTGGAGTGAAGCATGGAAAACAATGATGTGGGTGGGATAGGAGGGAAGAGTGGCAGAAAAACAGCATTGGAAAAGAGAGAAGAAAATGTGTGAAAGGGAAGAGATCTGATGGAGTGAGGAGAGAGATCGAAAGAGGGCATAAAAATACCACCCAAGTCAAACTCAAAGTGAGGAGAGTGATGATAGGTGATGGGAGATCTGATCAGGAAGAAGTAGGACAGAAGGCAACCTACAGTCAGGATCACTGCAAGCATGGAGAACAAAGCCTGGAGATTCAGAGCTGAGGAGGTGGCAGGGGCCCAGAGCCATGCCTCTCCCCATGGCTGCTGCTTTGTGTCCTGCTGAGGTTTCTCTAGGAGGGACCAGGAACTAGGAGGCTGTGACTTTTCCTCCTCCTCCTCTGCTGCTGAGACAGTGGTGCTCATCCCAGGGCTTTTACCCCAGTGGCAGGTAGGTGAGGGATGTCTTGGAGCTCTTAGTGGGCTCCCTGTGACAAGCAGAGTACAGTGTATGGGTGTGAATTAAACTGGTAGCTGAAGATAAAGTATTCACTGCAGTGGAAACAGATAAACAGATGCATTTCATTCTGCTGCTCTAAAGTCAGGAGCAGGCAGCAGAGTTGAGCCAGCCAGGAGATCCTATTACATTTCAAAAGGTAGCTCTGAGGCTTCATCTTCCCCACACTCCATGCTCCCATGTGTTGTGTGAATGAGATGGCTTCACTGAAGCCACTATCTCCTATTGGCAAGATGGGCATAGTCCAGGAAAGCTATTAACTGGAAACGTCTGAGTCTGATGCTTGATGGTGTATTTCCTGCCCCTTCATCCCCCAGAAGCAAACTTTCTTCTCTGTCTGCCTCATGTATTAGCACACATGAAAATTTTACTGTTATGAATAATAAAAACCCACCAGAGAGGCTGCTCTGAAGCAGCAGCAGCAGCAGCAGCACAGGGTAGGGACTCTTTGTTGTAACACAAAAGCGCATCATGGATGAGTGAATGTGAGAGAACAACAGAAAATCATTAACAGGCCACAGGCCAGCTGTGGGCTGACCATAATCTAGTCATGTTTGCCTAGGTTTCTCTTCTGCTTCTGACTAGACATCAATTAGGAAACCTTCTCAGCCATAGCATGGATCCCAGGGAGAAATGCACCTTCAAAACTGATAGCAGAAGTGCCTTCCCTTCAGCAGGCCCTGCTGGCTTCAGAAGAATGACCAACAGCTTTTGGTGTATTGCATCCAAGATGGTGTAAGATGTCAGCATCCCTTTGGTAGCAGAAGGTAGTGCTGTTGGTCAAGTGGTCTCCAAACCTAGAGCAGCCTCCTTCATTGCCTTGTCCTTGCTGATATGTCTCAGACACGGTAGAGCAGTGGAGTGAAAAAGAAAACAGGGTGAAGGGAAGGCTCTTACCTGGCAGGTCCTGGGGTACTTGAAGTCAACCAGCAACAGAACAAGGGAACACAGTCTCAAGTTGGGCCAAGGGAGGTCTAGGCTGGATGTTAGCAGGAAGTTGTTGTCAGAGAGAGTGATTGGCATTGGAATGGGCTGCCCAGGGAGGTGATGGAGTCACCGTCCCTGGAGGTGTTGAAGCAAAGCCTGGATGAGGCACTCAGTGCCATGGTCTAGATGACTGGATAGGGCTGGGTGCTAGGTTGGCCTGGATGATCTTGGAGGTCTCTTCCAACCTGGTTGATTCTATGATTCTATGATTCTAAGTCTAGAGGTCAGGCCCCATCTCCTGGCACAGGCAGTGGAGTGAAAAAGAAAAGAGGGTGAAGGGAAGACCCTTACCTGGCAGGTCCTGGGGTACTTGAAGTGTAGAGGTCAGGGCCCCTCTCCTGGCACAGCACAGGCAGCCTGGGAAGACTTTCATAAGCAATGGTGGAGGGTGGAAGTCAGCCACATCCTAGGTGGGTGTTTGGACAGTGTGCCCCTGGCACTCCCCACACCGCCAGGCTGCAGGAGGCAGCAGAAATGGCAGCAATGATGAACCAAGCAATGGAAACACCTGGATTTAAGCCATCTCCTTGGATCACTTTATGGGGAAAGGAGCAGCCCTGGCTCTCACCAACCCTCCCTGCTACGAAGCCATTGAATTGCTCCCCAGATGTCCTTAAGTCACGTTCACTCAAACACCGCTTAGACACACCACCAAGATCTGTTCCTCCATAAACATTTCTCTCCTTGGGAGGAGGCAGAGCCCACCCAAGTCTGGCCAGACAGTGAAAATTTGCTCTGTGCTTGGCTGTCTGAGTCAGATACAAGAACAAAATCATTGTCTGCATGAAAGTCCTTTTTGTCTTGTGTGTGGGGGTGAGGAGCCCTGCTGGTATTTCGATGAGCTTTTTTGTTTTCTTGCTGAAGTTCTCATTTCTGTGCCATGCTCTATTGATAAGCTGGGGACACTTCTGAGAAGCCTCACATGGACACAGTCCCATTCATTTCCTGCAGCATGGGCCAGAGAAGAGCAAAGGGCTGCACCGTTCATCTTGGCAGAAGATCTCTTGCTTGGAAGGGATTAGGGACTTGGTTCCCAGTATGGCTAAAATGACCAACCCCTTCTTGCTGCAGTAGGAGATGTTAACCTAGATCCGTGGGGAAAGGTACTGCTGGCTCACAGAGCTTGACAGGGGAAGGAGATGTGTTTCATAGCTGTGGTCTTTTCCCTGTTGTGCTGGTTTGAGGCTAACTGGAACATTCCTCCTTGCTGCAGTAGATGTTAACCTAGATCAGTGGGGAAAGGTGCTGCTGGAACAGAATAGAATCAACCAACCAGGTTGGAAGAGACCTCCAAGATCATCCAGTCCAACCTATCACCCAGCCCTATCCAGTCAACTAGACTGGCTCACAGAGCTTGACAAATGAAGATGTGTTTCATAGCTGAGGTCTTTCCCCTCTTGTGCTGGTTTGAGGCTAACTGGAACATTCCTTATGCTGCAGTACATGTTAACCTAGATCAGTGGAGAAAGGTGCTGCTGGCTCACAGAGCTTGACAGATGAAGATGTGTTTCATAGCTGAGGTCTTTCCCCTCTTGTGCTGGTTTGAGGCTAACTGGAACATTCCTCCTTGCTGCAGTTGGAGATGTTAACCTAGATCAGTGGGGAAAGGTGCTGCTGGAATAGAATAGAATCAACCAACCAGGTTGGAAGAGACCTCCAAGATCATCCAGTCCAACCTAGCACCCAGCCCTATCCAGTCAACTAGACTGGCTGACAGAGCTTGACAGGTGAAGATGTGTTTCATAGCTGTGGTCTTTTCCCTCTTGTGCTGGTTTGAGGCTAGTTGGAATATTTTAATGAGGAAAAAGATAGACTATATGCTGTGAAAAGAAAACAATGATGATGTCTGCTTCCCTCATAGGCTTGTTGAGATGTTTAAAAGCAAGGACACAAACATAGGACAGAGTGTGAGAGTCTCTATCTGTCATAGTTGGTGTCTGTGTTTTTCTCCCTGGGCTTCTCTGTGTAACCCAAGTAATCATTCTCCTTCTAACCCTCCTTGGTGGTCCTCCAAACTCACCTTGCACATAAGGCAGACTCTGGGATAAGGTTAGAGGGGTGGAAAGAAGGTGGAAGGGTGGTTGGGAGCCCCTCCTGGGGACTCTGGTTTCTGGGAGGGCTGTTGTGTTTCTGTATTACTCTCAATGTGTGTATTGCTGCCTATAGCTGTAAATATTGTAACTATCTGCTTGTATCTTGTGCTAAGCTGTGACTGTAAAGCTTCATCCCTTAACTTCCAGCCAGCTGAGTTTAGTCTGGGTGATTTCATTGTGTGTGTGGGGGTGGGTAACTCCCAAACCGTTACATCTAGATAGGAGGACAGCTGCAACACTTGAGTGATAAACATGGCATTAGTTCTGCATCATGGAAATCAAAATGCAAATCTGCTTTTCCTCCACGTAGAGAACCTTCCCAGAGGCTTTCTGTATCCATTGGAGACTTTAGTTAGTTAGGTAAGACCACTGAGGAGAGCCTGGCTTATGTTTTAGACCAGCATGCTGCCACAAAATCCTTTAATGCTGGCCAGCCTATGGCATCTTCAGCTTTCTGAACTGCAAATTCTCCTTGTCAGTGGAAAGCAACAAGGGGAGCATATGTGAGGTGAAATTGGAGCTAAGTTACCCACCAAGTGGTTTCACGGTCATCTTCCCTTCTGCTGAGGTGGTCAGAGAAGGATGTTAGTGTCACTGACACCCTCCAGCTAAACCTCTGCTCCTTTCCCTGGACCAAAGCCAAAGGCAGAAAGGGAAAACCAAGAAGCCATGGACAATTCAGCCTTGCCAGCAGGCATATGGCTGTGCACAGGCAGGAGACCAGGCGATGTGGTGGACAAAGAGTAGGTGCTGGCACTGAGTGCTTGCTCCAGGTTCTGAACTAAATGCACCAAGGGAATTTCCCAATGGGTTCAACATTTGGTCAGGGGATATGAGTGCCTATAGATGTATTTGTAATTGTGCTGGTGACTAAGACAACCTCCTCCTCTGTCAGCAGGATGACAGCAGAGAAACAGCCAGCTGGAGCTCTTTTCAGAGACACTTTCCTGGATGGAAGGAGGGAGTTGCCCAGAGTATGCAGGTCAATAGCTACCAAGGTAGGAGCAGGTAGGAGGGTAGGAGAGCCCTGCAGAGGGAACTGGCTGCTAGATGGGTGGGCAGAGGCCAATGGGATGAGATTTAACAAGGCCAAGTGCAGGGTTCTACACTTTAGCCACAACAACTCCAAGCAGCACTACAGGCTGGGGACAGAGTGGCTGAGAGCAGCCAGGCAGAGAGGGACCTGGGGGTGGTGATAGACAGTAGCTGAAGATGAGCCAGCAGTGTGCCCAGGTGGGCAGCAGAGCCAATGGCATCCTGGGCTGGCTCAGGAGCAGTGTGGCCAGCAGGACAAGGGAGGTTCTTCTGCCCCTGTGCTCAGCACTGCTCAGGCCATACCTTGAGTGCTGTGTCCAGTTCTGGGCTCCTCAATTCAAAAGAGATGTTGAGGTACTGGAACATGTCCAGAGAAGGGCAACAANGTGTTCAAGCAAAGCCTGGATGAGGCACTTAGTGCCATGGTCTGGTTGACTGGATAGGGCTGGGTGCTAGGTTGGCCTGGATGATCTTGGAGTTCTCTTCCAACCTGGTTGTTTCTATTCTATTCTATTCTATTCTATTCTATTCTATTCTATTCTATTCTATTCTATTCTATGCTATTTTTTGCTATTCTATTCTAACCTATTCTAAACAACTTAGGGGCCTTTTTGCTGGTATTAACATTTTATAGCCAAAATAGCCAATTGCTTTTGGTTAAGAAATCACCTGTTTTGCTTTTGATGGAGAAATTACCTTCACAAATCTCTCTAGAGATTGTTCAGAGCTTCTTCTGGATTTCCAGGAGGGAAGCAGACTTCTGTGTGGCATCTGCTGCTCTCCACCCCTAGGGAGCAGGCAACCATCCTTCTTTTCCTGTTGGCTGCATGGATGTGGTCCTAGATTTTCTTCTGGTGAAGTATGGAGTCCTGGTGCAGAAGGGGCTGAGAACCACTGGTCTATATTTATAATTTCCTATTTTGTGCCAGTCCTGTTATTGCTCTCCTAATACACAGCACTTTTATCTTCCCAGGGGTCTACTTCCTTTGAAATATTTTCTTGGTCCCTCTTATTCCTCCCCCTCCCCCTTCACATTTTTGTGCTTACATCATATGACCAAACCCATTTATTTTTGTTGGCTTTGTTCTGTATAAAACCTGGTATTTTGAAAGCCAGATATTGCTACATTTCCTAGGGCCTAGCTGTATGTAGGTCTGATGCTTCTTGATCTAAAATCCTTGGTTAAATTCCTGTTGACCCAATAAGAGCAAAGAAAAATAAACTAAAAGAACAATAAAAAAAAAGATTCATAGGATTGTGGAAAGAATGGATTATTACATAAGCTTTTTTCTGGAGTGGTGAGTGGTAATTAACCAATTGGACTGGGTTTGCATGGCCTATTGATCTATCTGTCCTATCTATCTACCTGCCTACCTGTCTGTCTGTCTGTCTATCTACCTACCTACCTATCATCTATCTATCTATCTATCTATCTATCTATCTATCTACCTATCTATCTACCTACCTACCTA
>WAAF01016170.1:2359-15861 GCA_013400475.1 Tricholaema leucomelas | reverse complement strand
ACAAGAGGGATGTGGAGATGCTGGAGTGTGTCCAGAGAAGGGCCAGGAGGATGCTCAGAGAGCTGCAGCAGCTCTGCTGTGAGGACAGACTGAAAGAGTTGGGGCTGTGCAGTCTGCAGAAGAGGAGGCTCCCAGGTGACCTTCTTGTGGCCTTCCAGGATCTGAAGGGGGCTACAAAAAACCTGGGGAGGGACTTTTGAGGCTGTCAGGGAGTGACAGGACTGGGGGGAACAGAGCAAAGCTGGAGGTGGGGAGATTCGGAGTGTCTGTGAGGAGGAAGTTGTTGAGCATGAGAGTGGTGAGAGGCTGGAATGGGTTGCCCAGGGAGGTGGTTGAGGCCCCATCCCTGGAGGTGTTTAAGGCCAGGCTTGCTGAGGCTGTGGCCAGTCTGATCTAGGGTAGGGTGTCCCTGGGCATGGCAGGGGGGTTGGAACTGGCTGCTCCTTGTGGTCCCTTCCACCCCTGATTGATTCAATGATTCTATCTGTCTGTCTGTCTGCCTATCCATCCATCCATACATCTATCCATCTATCCATCTATCTATCTGGTATTGTGAAGCTTCAATATATTTCTGTTAATTCCTTTCTAATTCCAATAATATCTCCAAGAATACTTAGGCAGAGAGTGGGTTCCTCAGTGTCCTACTAAATGACAGCTTGCCTATAATTTTGCCATCCAGCTACATGCAGGGGAGTTAGCATCATTAAAGAAGGAAAAAAAAAAAGAGAAGGATGCTGAAATGTGATTGTTCTCCTGCAATATCTAGGCCAGAGAGTGCAAATCACACGACACAGAAACCTCCAGGGAGAGGCAGGTGGAGGAGCAGGAGACCAAAGAGCAGAAATGCTGAGCTGTGCCTGGCAGCGGTGTGGATAATGAGAGTGGCTGTGAGGACCTCTGACATCAGCAGTCACTCCCCAGACCACAGTTCATAAGTATCAGTGATGAAATAATTGCTGAGTCACTATGAATGTGTCCTCTCTGGCCTCGTTAAGGCAAACAGGAGCCAACCTCTGCTAGGCAGGTCTTGGTCTGGGCCAGTTTGCCATTAATGAGGTTGCCACAAATGAATTCACTGTGCAAAGGTACCCAGAGACACATTTTGGCTTCAGTGTCTGCATCAGACACAAACTGTGTGGCTCTGTAGGTGCAGGCAGCAGGTTTGCTACCTAGTAACCAGAGTGGGATTAGAGAGAGTTAAAAGCAATTATGTGGACGATTGGTAGATGTGGAATAAGTATCAGTTTTCCATGACAGAGAGATCAGGTAGGAGAGAGTGCTCAGGCACTGGAATGAGCTGCCCAGGGAGATGCTTGAGTCACCCACCCTGGATGTGTTTGCCAGTTGGATGTGGTGCTTAGGGCTATGGTTTAAGGTGAATCTTGTAGAGTAGGGTTCTAGGTTGGACTTGGTGATCCTGAGGGCACTTTGCCAACCTGTATGCTTCTGTGGTTCTGTGACAACCTCTCCCTCAGACCCTCTACTTGTCACCTGGGCTTGCTCTTTGGGTGAAGAGCTGGCACTTCCAAGGCACGGTGGCTCTCCTAGTCTAAGTGTGCTGCCCTAGCATGATTGGCTAACAGTGACAGCAGCAACCAGGCTGAGCAGGTTGGAGCCCAAAATAAAGCCCTCGTTTGCATCAGAGACTGTTGCAAAGGGGATACCACATTGCTCAATGTCTTTAGTGACTGTGGACTTTTAGAAAGCTGTAGCAATAATCAGCATTTGGAGGCCTGGATTGGCAGAAGGACCAAGTGCTGATTTACCCTTCCCATGTGTGGGGATAGCTCTGCCTGTGCCTTTTGTTCTACACTGCCATTTTTCTCTAGTGGTGTCAGCCACATAGGGATCACCAGGACACAGGGTGACAGTGCAGCCCTAAGGACAGAGCTGCTTATGCCTTGGTGTATTGGTTCCCAGGGACCCAAAATACAGCTAAGCTAGCTAAAATATAGGAACAGTGTGGCCAGTAGGACAAGGGAGGTTATTCTGCTCCTGTACTCAGCAATGCTCAGGCCACACATTGAGTCCTGTGTCCAGTTCTGGGCTTCTCAGTTCAGGAGAGATGTTGAGGTGCTGGAACATGTCCAGAGAAGGGCAATGAAACTGGTGAGGGGCCTGGAACACAAACCCTATGAGGAGAGGCTGAGGGAGCTGGGGGTGTGCAGCCTGCAGAAGAGGAGGCTCAGGACTGACTTCATTGCTGTCTACAACTACCTGAAGGGAGGCTGTAGCCAGGTGGGGTTGGTCTCTTCTGCCAAGCAAGCAGCAACAGAACAAGGGGACACAGTCTCAAGTTGTACCAGGGGAGGTCTAGGCTGGATGTTAGGAGGAAGTTGTTGTCAGAGAAAGTGATTGGCATTGGAATGGGCTGCCCAGGGAGGTGGTGGAGTCACCGTCCCTGGAGGTGTTCAAGCAAAGCCTGGCTGAGGCACTTAGTGCCATGGTCTGGTTGATTGGCCAGGGCTGGGTGCTAGGTTGGCCTGGATGATCTTGGAGTTCTCACATAATCACATTATCAATTACCAAGGTTGGAAGAGACCTCACAGATCAATCTCATCCAACCTGCTTGATTCTATGATTTTATGATTCTGCTGGAGAGGGAAAAAATGGTATTATGAATGTATGAGGTGAGGTTAGTTCAGGAATCTACCAGAAAAGGCTGAAGTCCCTGATACACATTTTAGAGAGCTGGACTTGATGGTTACAGGACCAGGTAGGTGCCTAATTCTGTGGAGTTTCAGCTGCAACTAAAAGGCTGATGTGCCCTTGACAATCCTAGCCTGCAATTCCCCACCCCTGCTGCAGTTACAACAGCACAAAGACAATGTGGTAATGTCTGCTGTGTTACAGAATCCCTTTATCTGCCCCAAACCCACCCCCAACAATCCAGTCCTGTCAGACTAATCAGGGAATTAACAGCATTACAAAAGTGTTCCTCACAAAAGCTAAAATGCAGACATGACTCAGATTAATGTTCAGATCAGGGAACTTATCTTCCTAGTGTGGAGTGCTAGCCTGGAAGAGAGGTTTCTGGCTTTCTGGCAGGGGGGGGATTTATTTGGTGGCAGTTGGCAGGGAAACAGAAGGTTGTTTTTTTTTTTTTGGTTTTAATTTCTTTCAATATAATTATTATTATTTCAAAATCGACTGGGAAGGGCTTTAGAAGCTGTTATGGAGGCAGAAGCCTTTTGGAATCGTGACGTTGTCTCTATTTCTAAGGCGATGTTTGGACCTAAAGACTTTAATTGCCCAGGATTGTCACATCTGATTTCTTTAAACACCCATAAGAGGGAAAAAAAGACCCAAAAAACCAAAAACCCCCTCGCTGAGCCAAGGAGGGGGTGAGTGAACTTTGCTTTTCTTTCGCTCACAATGCGACCTCTCAAACGGTTGGAAAATGATTTCCTTCTATTTTGAAGGATAGAAGTTAAAGATAGGAGTGACCTATTAGATCACCGCGGGCACTTCCTTGACAATGTGGGTTCTGTTCCAAGCCATCGGCAAGAAAGGAGCACAACTCTTCGCTGCCTGAACCCTTACCAAGGGCCGAACGTGGAGACCCTCAAAGGCTCAGGAAGACCTGAGCCAACTCAGCAGGGACCGGATGCCTTCGCCACCCGGCCGCTGTTTGGTGGCCTTATGAAATGAATGAGTTGCGTCTGTCCGACGGAGAGTGGCCGGGGATGAATAGCACAAAAAAGCAACGGCTATGACTGCTCCATTTATTGGCTGTTCTTTTGGCAGCATGGCTGAATAGCAAATGGATGTGGAAACTGCTCAGATATTCCCAAACAGGGACCTAGCTATGTGGAGGAACCTGCACTTCCTTCACCCTTTGACATTTCGCTCTTAACTACTAATTTTGAAACCCAGAGTCCACCCGAGGGGGGCACAGTGGGAGCCAAGCTCAGCACAACAATCAAGCCTCTTGGCTCCCAGAGTCCACCCGAGGGGGGCACAGTGGGAGNGCTATGTGGAGGAACCTGCACTTCCTTCACCCTTTGACATTTCGCTCTTAACTACTAATTTTGAAACCCAGAGTCCACCCGAGGGGGGCACAGTGGGAGCCAAGCTCAGCACAACAATCAAGCCTCTTGGGCTCCTCTGTGCTCCGCCGCTCACGTGACGGAATTTGCTTTCCACAATGTTTCCTGGGCACGATTTTCACTGCAGGATATGTTTTCCCCTCCCTTAAACCAGTATTACACGAGTAGAATCTGTTTCAGATGGCAGGAAAAGAGTTGTTCTTGTCCGGTTTGGAAGTAATGACGGAAAACTCTCCCGGCGTATCTCAAGACTGGAACAAATTGTGGCTCCGCACCGCGCAGCTCCTGCCCGCTGGCTCTCCAGCAGCTCCTTAGGACAGTTTCATTCAGCTGGAGGATTTTCCATGGCCAATCTGCACTGCAGTTTAAAGGTCCTTAAATAGTATCAGAAGGTTTTGCTTTCTCTACATCTCCAGAGGGTTACTGCTCTTCTGGTTAAAATTTAGCCTGAGCCTTCATGGAGCTTTATTGACTTTGGCTGAGGCTAGGTCAGGCCTGCCAGGTAGCAGGGGTGATGCATAAGGCATATATTGCAGGCTGCCAGTCCCGTGCACTCCAGAGGCTAGGATGGCAGGTTCTCCACAAGCTGACAGAGTGTTTTATGTATTCAAACACTATTGATGTTAACCTTCATAGAAACATAGAATCAACCAGGTTGGAAGAGACCTCCAAGATCATCCAGGCCAACCTAGCACCCAGCCCTGTCCAGTCAACCAGACCATGGCACTAAGTGCCCCAGCCAGGCTTTTCTTGAACACCTCCAGGAATGGTGACTCCACCACCTCCCTGAGCAGCCCATTCCAATGCCAATCACTCTCTCTGACAACAACTTCCTCCTAACATCCAGCCTAGACCTCCCCCAGCATAACTTGAGGCTGTGTCCCCTTGTTCTGTTGCTGCTTGCCTGGCAGAAGAGACCAACCCTACCTGGCTACAGCCTCCCTTCAGATATTTGTAGACAGCAATGAAGTCTGCCCTGAGCCTCCTCTTCTGCAGACTGCACACCCCCAGCTCCTTCAGCCTCTCCTCACAGGGCTTGTGCAGCTTGATGAAGCTGAGCTGTATCCCATAAACAGCAGCAGAGACTTATCTCTTCTTCTCATGGATCCAGAGTAAGATTCTCCTTTTAGGAATCACAGACTTGCCAGGGTTGTAAGGGACCTCAAGGATCATCTATTCCCAATCCCCCTGCCATGGGCAGGGACAGGAAGGGGTAGAGGAGTTGGATATGGTCTCAAGTGTGCCAAGGGCAGGGAGAATGCAGTGGGAGCCAAAGTGTCATAATGTGCTGGCTGCGGCCAGACGCAAGAGCCGCGGGAGCAGCTGCTTCCTTATCAGAGACGTGAGTGTGATATGCAGAGCTTGGATATGTAGTACAGCTGCAGAGGATCACATCTGAAATGGAATAAGTCCTAAAGAGGCTGAGGTGGTTGGGGCATTGTTTTGTCACTGGGAATGTCCTGTTGGGTCCAAACCTTTGCTGCATCTACAAGCAAGTAGCTTGTAGGATGGGACACAGACATGCTGACTCCATACACCCCTCACATGACCTCCACCACGACCTTCTCCTCTAGAAAAGTGGTCTTTCCTTGGTGGTTATCTCTTTCCTTGGTGGTTATCTCTTTCCTTGGTGGTTATGTCTTACCTTGGTGGCTATCTCTTTCCTTGGTGGCTATCTCTTTCCTTGGTGGCTATCACTGCTTGCTTTAAGTGAGGCAGGTCCCCACACTGTAGAAGACAGAGCTGATGCAGAGCTTTTGCTGGCAGCCTGAAAAGCAAGCTGGTCTTAATGAACATTCTGGGCTCTCCTCCCCAGTGGTCAAATCCAGGTCATGGTTGAAGGAAGAAAAGGCTCCACATGTGCCGAACCCTGTGAGAGCTGTGAGGTTACAGGAATTGAGAAACACAGGGTTGGGAATTCCAGCCTCCTGCTGCCTTGGATATCATACCCAATATTTCTCCACTGATTTTGGAAATCAATTTCTCTCTGTCCCCTCTTCCTCACCAGAGAAATAGCTGAAGATGCTGTTACAAGGCAGTGCAGCTGAGCTGAAGCTATATATGTCTTGTGGGGTGTCAGTGCAGATTTATCCTGAGGCTGGAAGAACATCTCCATGTATTTTCTGGTGCATCTGACAGCCTTTTGTGGTAGCTTCCCAAGTTGTGGGGCAAGCAGCACAGAGCTGAAGACATATTTCTGTCTGTATAATGCCTCCTTAAAAGACTCAGATGGAAGAAACAAACATAATGTCAGAAACCCCCCTTTTAGCCTGTGCAAGCCTATTTATATGCCTGAATAGAAGTGCCTAGTGACTCTTGAGATGCCTTTGGAAGCTTTGGCCAGAGTATTTCTTAAAAGGGCCTTATAAAGAATTCAGTTTGATTTGGAATTTTCCCAGCGTGGCCTTAGCCTCAGAGCATTTAATTCTCTTGAAGTAGGTAGAGCTCGTTTAGGTCCTCTGGATTTGGGGAGTTGTGCATGGCCTGGAGAAACCTCTGTATTTCCTAGGTATTGAGAGCTATTTCCTTGGTATTGAGAGTGCTGTTCTCTACTCTCTCCCTGCTATGCTTATCTCATAACTTGTTTTTTATTCCTTGTAATCCTTTTTTTCTCACACAAGCTGCTTTGGGGTGGGTCAGCCCTTTGAGCCCTCTTCCTTCCCCTCTGCTTCCTTTTGAAATGGTATGCCAGAGCACACATTTCACCTGGGTGTTTGGCAGCCCCTTCCCCTCTCACATACATAAGCTTCTAGAACCCTCCTGCAGCAGCCCTGCCTGGCTGCTGGGTGTCTAAGTCTTGGAATAGTTGTGCTAAGTTTAATTTTGCCTGATTTTGCTGCTTTGTTTTTATACCCATGCCAGACAGCTCATCCCCTCAAGAATGTCCTGAAGGCATCCTCTGCCATAATAAATAACAGAAGTGATAGTTAAAGTACACAGATATAAATAATGTTTGCCCTGCTGTGTGAGTTTGCCTTGCAAATATAAAGTGTGGCTAAGCTCCTACACCTCTGCATTCAAACCCTTACAGTGAAGTGAACTGGAAGCTGCTACAGCAATTTCCTTTGATAATGTCTGGCTTCTAACTTACTTTTGGCTGAAGCCATCACTGAGGGAAATCCACTGGAGCAACTTTGTAAGAATGAATCATAGAATCAAGCAGGTTGGAAGAGACCTCCAAGATCATCCAGGCCAACCTAGCACCCAGCCCTATCCAGTCAACCAGACCATGGCACTAAGTGCCTCATCCAGGCTTTGCTTCAACACCTCCAGGGCTGGTGACTCCACCACCTCCCTGGGCAGCCCATTCCAATGCCAATCACTCTCTCTGTGAAGAACTTCCTCCTAACATCCAGCCTAGACCTCTGCCATCAACTTCATCCTAACATCCAGTTTAGACCTGTCCCTGGCACAACTGGAGACTGTGTCCCCTTGTTCTGTTGCTGCTTGCCTGGCAGAAGAGACCAACCCCACCTGGCTACAGCCTCCCTTCAGGTAGTTGTAGACAGCAATGACCTCTGCCCTGAGCCTCCTCTTCTGCAAGCTGCACACCCCCAGCTCCCTCAGCCTCTCTTCGTGGGTTTATTTTTGTGCTTCATTTTTATGGTGCTGCAGGATGCAAGTTTCACACTCTGAGCCTAAATCCCTTCCGTGTCTTCCAGGTCCTGGGGATAGGCATTCACTTAAAAGTAGCTGAAATGAAGCAGAGAAACAAACTGTGAGTGATTTTTGGCATTACAAGGGCAGTGACTGTAAAGCAGTGGCTCAGCTCCATATTTTAATAGGCTTTAATGTATCACTTGTAGTGCTGAGCAGTAATTAAGGCTATGCAGCAAAATGCAGAATGACTTCTAAACCATTCCAAAGTTGTGGGAGCTGGTGGGAAGGGGGATTTGGGAGCAGACTGAATTCTGGTAATCATCCCAGGGGGATGAAAGGGGAAATGTGGCTATTAAAACTGCTTTTTGTTTCAGCAGTGTAGGCAAGCCTTATCTACCCTCTGAAGGTGCATTGCCCCTGTGGAATGAAGTTAAGCAAATGGGCTGAGAGGTGGATAAGTCTTCTGGGACCACAAGCAGCAGTGTGCTGGTTCTGCCCATGTGCAGCCTCTGCCTGCTCCATGAAATGAAATGCATCTAAGAGCCCTGCACCACTCGCCTGTGCTCAGCTGCTTGGGCAGCCTCTGGGGAGGCAGGGTGAAAACTGAGAGCTGGGGAATGCTGCTTCTCATTTCAGCATGGCCTAAGGACACCCCAAAAATTCCACAGTACAAAGGGATGCGTGGCCTCCAGATAAGCTCCTTCCACATTGCGCTCAGCTGGTGAAACTGCACTGATTCTGCCTCAGAAACACACTCTGAAACTTCAGAGCTCAGGGGCAGTGCAATCCCTTAACAATGATGATGCTAAGAGGGATGCACAGCACGAAATGACAAGGTTTCATCCCTTGCTGGTTGTTTTCTGCTTCAGTTGCCCTGGAGACAAAGTGACATGTCCAGCAGCACTGTGGATGGCAACCTATACCCACGTGAGTGCTTGGCCAGTCCTGTAGTCCTGAATGAGCCAACCCCTCAAATTTCTCCTGTTTTCAGGGTGGAATCAAAGCCACCAAACAATCCTGCAGGGTTTTGTAGCCAGCAAACAATTGTAAACTAAAGAAATATTTAGTTTAAAGTGTAAACTGAGCAGTGAGGTTTTTTTTACCACCCCCCCCCCCCCTCCAACCACCACCCCAGGATATTCCTCTTGGTGTTACTATTTTGATGTGTCTAAGTTCATTGGTATAAATAGGGTGCAGTTGTCATCACATTTAACTAAAGAAAGCCCTCCTCATTTGACAGCATAGGTATCATGAAGTCAAGTCACCCACTACCATGTCATTTTCACTCCAGCCCTCTGCAAGCCTCTGAATGGCAATTCTGCTCTCCTGGCCTTGCCTGGCACATAATTTAGGAGCAAAGGAAGGCTCTCAGAAGCAGAGATTTGTAGGCTTGACATAAAGCAACGGATGAATCATATCCTTGAGCATTTTATCCACCATAGTTGAAAACAAAACTCACATCCAAGCCAAAAAATGCAAAAGTGGGCCCCCTGGATGTGACATGGCTTGGCTCTCCTCCAGGAGGCTTCAGCAACCTTCTAGCATGGTTGGATGCATGCCAACAAGTGTCCTCCATGAGGATTGAGGGAATGAAATGTTCACAAGGACTAATTTCTTAATGTAGGATCCCACAGAGAGGAAAGGCTGAGCTCTCCTCATGAAGAGTGAGATGAAAGTTTGTCTCATTTTAGGACTCAGTCTTGCTGATCCATCGCGGCACTTCCATGGGCTCCATTGCCTTCTGCCTGAGTGAGTCGCAGCCTTTGGTTTCTGTGGGGAGGAAGGGCTGATAGTTGTGCTTCAGGCAGTGAAGACATGAAGCATGGGAGCATGTGTCAGTCTGTTAGAGGGTAGGAGGGCCCTGCAGAGGGAACTGGACAGGCTGCTAGATGGAGGGAGTCCAATGCCATGAGTTTTAACAAGGCCAAGTGTCAGGTTCTGCACTTTGGCCACAACTACCCCAAGCAGTGCTACAGGATGGGGACAGAGTGGCTGAGAGCAGCCAGGCAGAGAGGGACCTGGGGGGTGCTGGTAGAGGGTAACTGAAGATGAGGCAGCAGTGTGTCCAGGTGGGCAGCAGAGCCAATGGCATCCGGGGCTCGATCAGGAGCAGTGTGGCCAGCAGGACAAGGGAGGTTATTCTGCCCCTGTACTCAGCATTATCCAGGGCACACCTTGAGTGCTGTGTCCACTTCTGGGTTCCTTAATTCAAAAGAGATGTTGAGGTGCTGGAAGGTGTGAGAGATGGGCAACAAAGCTGGTGAGGGGCCTGGAGCACAGCCCTGTGAGGAGAGGCTGAGGGAGCTGGGGGTGTGCAGCCTGCAGAAGAGGAGGCTCAGGGCAGACCTCATTGCTGTCTACAGCTACCTGAAGGGAGGCTGTAGCCAGGTGGGGTTGGTCTCTTCTGCCAGGCAAGCAGCAACAGAACAAGGCGACACAGTCTCAAGTTGTGCCAGGGGAGGTCTAAGCTGGATGTTAGGAGGAAGTTGTTGTCAGAGAGAGTGATTGGCATTGGAATGGGCTGCCCAGGGAGGTGGTGGAGTCGCCGTCCCTGGAGGTGTTTAAGAAGAGGCTCCATGAGGCACTTAGTGCCAGCATTTAGTTCATTAGAAGGGTTAGGTACTAGGTTGGACTGGATGATCTTGGAGGTCTCTTCCAGCCTGGTTAATTCTGTGATTGGGAATTCAAGATTACACCCCACTCTGAGAGAATGGCTGTTAGCACTGCTAGCCTCTGCAGCACAGCCAGGAGAAGCTTTACTTGAGCATGAAAACAACCTCAGGAAGAGGAGAGTCAGTCTCTGTGAGGGTAGTGAGAACTGCCAAGCCTCAACTGGATAAGTAACACGTAGTAAATGCTTAGAGTCACCTTGCCAGACAAATATTTGCCTTTCACTTTGTATGAAGACCAAATCATGTTCTAACTAGCAGGACCAAGGAATTCCACACATTTTATTAAGTTGAGTGTCCTACACAAACTCCCACGGTAAGTGCGTGAGGGCAGACTTTGGTTGTTTGCTGCAGAGACAGGATGGGAAAAAAGAAACGACTCAGGAAGATATTACAATCAATTAAAAAGAAAAGTCAGAGGGAACACTGGAAGCTGAGAACAGCATGGAGAAAAAAAAAGCCTTGTAAAAGAGTATGGTTAATGCCACTGTACTTGGTGGACAGTCGTTATAGATAGTGATGGTCAGGAGAGTGGAATTCAGGAGCTGAAGAGGTCAAAGTCTCTGGGGAGACACTGGAGTGGAATTATGTCTCCTCCCTAGATCAGCTTAGCTCTGAAAAGTATGCTATGGGAAGAATGAATCTAGAGTAAGAGCACAGTCCCTGGACATTTCCAGTCCTTTCTTACAGCCGTGTACACTTTCCTCTCGTGTTCACTGAACCAAATGCAGAAGACGATGGACAAAAGACAGCAGCAGAATTGTTCATCTTGTGACAGATGTGATCCTAATGTCATTATTTCAGGACTACACTTCAAGGCAATAATTGCTCCTAGGTCATTTCTTCTCCCTGCTGCAATAGCCTTTTACGACCAATGTTTGGAAAGAACTGATTTGGTCAGTGGTTACTGGGCTGTCACTAGGCGAGGAGCTCTGATTGACCTAACTCACTTTTAATGGCAGTATTGAAACAAAAGAAGGGAGGAAGGCTGAGACTGGCAAGGCTGAGACTGGCCAAGCTGAGGCTGGCCAGATGCTTCATCACTGGGCTAAGCCAGAGCAGGATTTCAGACACGGGCTGTGACCTCTGTTCAGTGCAGACTTCCCTCCCATGATTTTAAAGTTATTTTTGCTTTAAAACGAGCCAGGAATGACGCCTGAGCGGTTTTCCCTTGGGAAACCTGGGATCCAGAGCTCTCTGCATTCAGTAGGACTCTTTCCATTGACTTTGATGGCCTTTGGACTAGACCCTGTATTTCCATGGCATTTCTGGGATGTGTGTCTGAAACGTTGAGCTTTCTCATGCGTCTTTCTGGCGAACGCTTGGCCTGCCGTAAATGCAGCACAATGGATGGCTAAGAAGTTCTCCAGTTTTAAGCCAGAAGGAAACACTGTCTGATAGTCTGCCTGATTTTCCTTTCCAGTCTCATCCTATTACACTTTTCTCTACGCCCTTGGGCCCCCAATGATTCCTTTCCTTTCTAGCACCTATGCAATGTCCAGCGTGTCCAGAGAAGGGCGACAAAGCTGGTGAGAAGCCTGGGACACAAACCTTACAAGGAGAGGCTGAAGGTGTGCAGCCTGCAGAAGAAGAGGCTCAGGGCAGAGCTCATTGCTGTCTACAACTACCTGAGGGGAAGCTGTAGCCAGGTGGGGTTGGTCTCTTCTGCCAGGCAAGCAGCAACAGAACAAGGGGACACAGTCTCAAGCTGTGCCAGGGGAGGTCTAGGCTGGATGTTAGGAGGAAGTTGTTGTCAGAGAGAGTGATTGGCATTGGAATGGGCTGGTGGTGGAGTTGCCATCCTTGGAGGTGTCCAAGCAAAGCCTGGCTGGGGCACTTAGTGCCATGGTCTGGTTGATTGGCCAGGGCTGGGTGCTAGGTTGGCCTGGATGATCTTGGAGGTTTCTTCCAAGCTGGTTGATTCTATGATCCAGTCATGTTTTGTTACCTTGTATCGTGTATCTAAGCACGGAAAACTTAATGAAAACAAACAAACACACAAAACTGTTTCACAATACACAATCTAAGTGTTTCTGTACCCTTCAAAGGCATATCTGAACCACCTGAATAAAGCCCTGTTTAGCAGCTGTTAATTAAGTGATGCTTATACAATGCTTTGAGCACATAAAAAGGTGAGAGCATTTCCAAGAGCGCCGTGAACGTTGTTACTGCCCTCACACAAAACCCAGGAATGCACTGAATTTCTGTGAATCCTTCCCAATTACTGAAGGCTTTGTGGAGCTGAAGAGAATCAGCCATGACAAACTAACAGATAGTCTTTCTTCCAGCTGGGTTACTCTTTTGTCTCCAGAAAATGGTCTAAAGTGTAATTTTTTTCTGGCCACCTTGTTTATTTAAGCACATTTGTCAAAGCCTACCGCAGAATGGTTATTCTAGCTTGAAGAAATCCTTCCGGGTCAGGAAGTCCTTTGGATGGCTCAAATCCAACTGCTCTCCCTTCCCATTCCAGCCTTTTAAGTCTTGAAAGTCTGTCAAAGTCTGGGCTGAATTCCTGCAACCAGTTGGAGTGTAGCTCTTCTTTTGTCCCCCGCTGCCAACTGCAGGAAGCTACGTTCGCTGGTTTTGTAGTCACCAGCTTTAAAATCCCTAAGTCCCACTGCTCCCTTTGAAGGGGCAGATGCAAAGCCATGCTTTAAACCTAGGAATGACTTTACAGAGCTTTTCACTTGTGGCGCTGGATGGACTGCTGTGCTGCCTCTGATTTCAAGGGAGAATGCCTTAAGCAGCCTGTCTGGTTCTTAAGACTGTCAGAGGTAAGGCTGAAACTGACATCTGGAAAGCTCAGATCATTCTCTAATATAGAAGCACTAATTTCATCCTTGTGGTTTGAGGGCTGGGAAAGTAGTTCTATCAGTGCAATTAATTCAGCTTAGATGGATGTCTTTTGTTTTTAAGGTGTGTGTATATATATCTCATAGATGTAAAGGTATAGATATATAGATATAAAGAGATATCTATATATGGATATAGATAGATATGGATATAGATATATAGATATAAAGATATATCTATATATAGATAGATATGGATATAGGTATATAGAGATATGGATATAGATATATAGGTATAGAGATATATCTGGATATAGATATAGATAGATATGGATATAGATACATATGGATATAGATATATAGGTATAAAGATATATCTATATATAGATATA
>WAAF01016169.1:0-21822 GCA_013400475.1 Tricholaema leucomelas | reverse complement strand
ATTTTGGGGTATACAGGACTCCAGGACACCACACCCCACCAATGTTGCCTAGTGTTCAGGTGCTTCCTTCTTCCAGTTGAGTGTTGCTTGGAGATTCGATGCATCTGGCTCTGGGTATCTGGACTTGGAGGTGGGTGATTAATTTTCACATGCCTCAACTTTTTAGGCTTAGGCTTTTGAACTTCCTTGGGCACCGCATACTGCCTGGCATAATCTAATAGCTCTTTTGCCACCTCTTCCCATGTCCATTGCTTCGAATCAGGCTGGCTTCTCCCACGTGTTAAAATTTTCCCTCAGAGCAGCTTGCATTCTGGAGGCAAGTGGAGTGTCAGCTATTTCTTTTTGAAGCTGAATGCCTTTCATCTTGAGAGAGTCAGGAAGTGTCCTGACCAAGTCAGTCATTCGTTTTGGATCCACCAAGAGAGAAAGGGGCGATTCAAAATGATGTTTCAGTTCTCAATTATACACCATTTGCAAACAAGCTGTCTTACTAACATTTTCCATTATCTGATTCATGCCCGGAAGGCATGCTCACTAAGGCTCCAGGGACCATTCCCATTTGTTAGGGAAACATTAGCACCCCAATAGCCTCTGTTAACCTAATCTGATCTCCTCTGGTTTTAGAAACATGCCATACATATTCCACCTCAGACTCTACAGCAGAGCGTGTAAACTCTTTACAGAGTTTGGCCAACTCAATGGAAGAAAAGGGTGTCTCTTTCGTTGTGATGGTAGGGGTACCCTCCTCATCCTCATATAAAATTTAGGTTTTAATGAGAGGCTGCATGTGAATGGCAGCTTCCTTTGCTGCTGCCAGTTCTGCCTGAGGGTATATGGGGGCAGGATCTGTTGTTTTGACTCTGCCTGAAGTTCAAAAACCAATTTTGCCACTTCTCCTAATCATTCTTTAAGATCAGCCACTTTGTCTTTTGAAGTTACAATATACCCTTGCAGTGAAGCTGCCAGATTCTGCAAAGAGGAAATGATTTTATTCTCTCGTTTGTTTTGGCTTTGCTTTTCGGCTATTGAAGCGGCCAAACAGGCACTCAAAACTGCACAGATGAAGGCTTTGCCTTTTCCAGACTTGGCCCTTGCCTCTTTCTGCAGGGCCACAATCCAGTCTGTCACACTCTGAAAATTACTCCAGTTCTCACGGGCCCAATCAAGCTCTTCTACAGACGGGTGGGCACTGTGAGCTTCTAAAAGAGAAAAAAGCCTCTCCACTGTGGATATTGCCATTGTTTTAAGGTAAAAGTTTCACAGGGAGGTCACAACAAAAGCAGGACCTTATACCTCAAAAATCTTCCCTACAAAAAACACTCAAAGAAAGCTCACTCAAAAATACTGTTCCCTAGGAAAATACACAATAGATTCTTCAAGGGAGATCACCAAGATCTGGCTTCCGGGGGAGGATAGTCACACTGTTTCCCCAAGAGGACACACTTTACACAATATCACTAGACTTCTTGGGGAGATTCTTTCCCCAAGGGGACACACTTCACACAATATTCTCAATTTTAATAGACTTCTTGGGGATGTTACTCCTCAAGAGGACACACCTTTGCAAAATATTTCCTACTGTTAATGCAGGGTACTGAGAATTATCAGGGAGATCACACAAATTGGCATTTGTACCCTAAAATATTCTTTCCCGGGAACGCACAGACGTTTAGGCTTTTGAAGAACCTCTTCACTCTTTTCCACAAGTATTCACTTTGTCCTCAGAGTACATCTCAAGACACACGCATAAACACTTTGGGGTTCTCAAAAATGCAATAGTTTCTTGATAATACTTCCACTACACGGAATCCTGTCCATGACCTCAAAAAATGTCAAGGTCCAGAGAACAGAGATTAACAATACCTCCGTCCAGAGGAGCAATATCTGTTCTTATGGATTTCTGTGTTGTGAAATTAAGGTGCAAACGAGACCATATATCACCACAAAACTATTTATTAAAGGATAAAGTTGAGCAGAACAGAGGGAGAGAGAGGTAAGGGGAGAAAGAGAGATAAAGAGAACAATGGAGAAGAAGAGAAGAAGCAGGGAAGGAAAAGAGCTGGGATCATATCACCCTCAGTCACAGATGGGGAGGAGAGAGAGAGAGACGGGTGTGTGGCCCAGGAATGATTTTCTGTGGAGTTTGTCAAGGGTTCTTCTAGTGGTGGTGCAGCTCTGGTAGCCTGGTGGAGGGCCACCCTTGGTAGTCTGGTAGAAGTGCACACTTTGTCAGGCATTCCTCCTGCCTTCTATACAGGTTTTTAACTTGGCATCCAGGTGCAGCTCCCCAGGAAATCTTCTTTCCCCAGTAACCAGCTGTTGAAACAAAAGTTCAGGGAAACCTCCAGGTAGAGTGCTTTTAAACAAAACCAGACCAACCCCCCAGAACTTAAACCACTGCTTTTGTGTTGTGAATTTTAAAGACAAATTGATACATCAGCAACATGGAAAACTTACAGCACAGCAGTAAAGTTAAATATATTTACTAGTGTTGTTTGGCATGTAAATAAAGTTACACGTATCTTGTCTCTAATGATTAGTCATGTTCACTAAAATACGTCTCAAGTTAACTAATACACTATACTTGTATGTTCATTAATGACTGTCTAGCATGAGTACATTTTGGTATATCCACTCCTTAGTAAAGCCTTCTGTGGTCTTATCCTCATTAGTGTTTCACTGTGAACTATTAGTTGTTTGAAGTGGTCCAGGTGAGTGTTCTCCACCTACTAAATGCACTTTCCCTTCTGGCTTAGTTGTATTTTTATCACACTAACTTTTGCAGGTGATTGTGTGATGCTACTTGTCTTAGGAAAATATTTTCTCCAGTACACATCCTTGATCCCAATTCAGAATTTGACAAAAGCAAATGGTTGTTTTTCTGTTCCAGATACGAGCAAGACAGTGGTCATGACAGTGGAAGTGAAGATGCCTTTTTTGACTCATCACAGCCTCTCACACTGGTCACTTTAGGCATGAAGAAATTCTTTATCCCCACAACACCTGCTGCACCCAAGGACCCAGCAAGTAGGATCCTTCCCTTGCCATCGTGTTTGGGCGTTTGTCTTGACTGTGACAAAGGCAAGGTGGGATTTTACGACGCAGGCTGTATGAAATGCCTTTATGAGTGTGAGGTGGACTGCTCTGGTATTATGTACCCAGCATTTGCCTTAATGGGTGGTGCAGCAGTTCATCTCGAGGAAGCTGTCACAGCTAAGTATGGAGAGTACTGTGATGATATATAGTGCAGTAATCTCTTCCTGATGCTGTTTTGATATGGAAAATGAGAGCAGAAGAATTCTGCCTTAGTGTTCAGTGCTGATTCTACCTTCATGTTGCTCACAAGCCTCTGGCCCATGCTTTTGTAAACAAATGGTCCAGCTACTTCCCACATCAGTGGGAAATGTTCTTCCAGAAATTTTCCTGCCTTTCTTGTGATGCTCTTCTCCATAGATTTTCCCCCAGGGGAAAGAAGGGAGGAAGTTTTACTAGCAACCAAAATTACTCTTCGGGGGTAGTTTTCTGCCTTTTACTGTAACTTAAGTCCTTTCATTGTCTGTTTTTCGTTCAGTGAAGTCAGATATGCTAGCACGTGATCGCCATTCTCATTGAATCATAGGACAGCTTAGGTTAGAAGAGCCCTCAGAGATCATCTACTCCAACACCCCTGTCATGGGCAGGGACACATCTGAACTAGACTTGGACACCTCTCAGCTTTCCTTTCAAGAATGTTTTTGAGCACCATGGGTTGGATTTTTCAGCATAAAGTAACATTTGCAAACCCTAAATATAAATCAGAGAGAAATCAGAACTGCATCTGAACATTTAGGTTATATTTGCAAAAATGAGGATAAATTAGAAAAGTGTATTGCATGTTATATAGTTTTAATGTGACTGTAAGCTGAAACATTAATTCTGACACCTGGTGTTACGTGGCTTAATGGTAAGTTTCTTTACTTTTCCAGGTGATTAGTACTAAAATAAATGAAGTGCAATTTTACCTTAAGCATCAGACCTTAGAGTCCAAAATCAGAAGTGTTTGTATGTCTGAATAATAATACTTAGTATTGTAGGCAAAAGCAAAGAAATTTTTGACATGATTAATGTCAATGTTTAAAGAACAAAAAATCAGGTATTTCTTTTAATACTTGTGTCTATAAATTAATTTTTTTTTAATTTACTAGTAGCTTGTTTTTTTTTTTTTAGTGAGAATGTTAAAAATGCACTGATTATGTTTGAGACCAAATTTCTGCCTTAAAGCATGTCTCTCCTCAAATTTCTGTTCCTCTCATGATAAAAACTATGTATCACATAGCAGTTTTTAATAGAATCATAGAACTATAGAATAATTTGTGTTGGACATGACCTTCAGAGATTACCTAGTCCAACACTGCTGCCATGAGCAGGGACATCTTCTGCTTAAAGTCCTGGCCCTTCTGTCCTTGAACACTTGCAGGGATATGACATGTAGAGTTTCTTTTGGTGACCTGTTCCAGAATTTCATCATCCTCATTATTAGAAATTTCTTCATTGTGTCTAGTCTAAATCTGCCCTCTTTCTGTTTAAAACCATTGTTCTCTGTCCTGTTACTATAGGTGCTGGTAAAAAGTGTCTCTCCATCTTTATTTAAGCCCTCTTTATGTACTGGAACACCACAATAAAGTCTCCCCAGACCCTTCACTTCTCCTGGCTGAACAACCTCCACTCTCTTAGCCTGTGTTCACAGGAAAGGTGTTCCAGCTATTGTTGTTTGTATGTCCCTCTTCTGGATCTGCCCTGATCTCCCTGTGCTGGGAGCCTCAGAGCTGGATGCAATACTTCCACAGGGGTCTTGGGAGAGCAGAGTGGGAAAATCAACTGCCTTGCCCTGCTGGCCATTCAGCAGCCTAGGGTACAATTGGCTTTCTGGGTTGCAAGTACACATTGCTCATTCATGTCCAGTTTTTCATCCATCATGATTCCCAAGTCCTTCACCCTAGACTGGCCTCCATCTGCCAGCTTCTTGATACTGGAGATTGTCCAGACCCAGCTGCAGGACCTTCTGCTTGGTCTTGGCAAACCTCGTGGAGCTCAGATGGGCTCAATCCTCAAACGTGTCAAGGTCCCTCTAGCAAATGAACTGCTCAACTTGGTGTCATGTGTAAATTTGCTGAGGATGCACTCATCCTACTGTCTACATTGCTATTGAAGATACTAAATTATATTAGTGCCAGCACAGACCCTTGAGAGACACCACTTGTTAATGGTTTCCACATGAATATGTTTCTTTTGACTGCAACTCTTTGGACATGGCCATCCAGCCAAATACGTACCCGCTGAACACTCCATCTGTCAAAACTGTATCTCTCAAATGAATAGAATATTGTAAGAATATTATCGGAGGAGTGTATCAAAGGCCTTACAGAAGTGCAGGTATCTGACCATCTGTAGTTCTTCTCTTGTCCACTGATGAACTCACTTCATCACAGAAGGCTGTTAGATGCGTCAGGTGTATTTTACCCTCGGTGAACCCACAATGGCTGTCTCTAATCACCTCCCTGCTTTCCATATCTTTTGGCCTTCCAGGAGGATCCGTTATGTGATCTTTCTGGGCATGGAGGTGGATTGCATCTCTTTATAGAAATCTATGTAGAAGAAACATTTGGTACTTGCACTGTTAAACTGTGCTGTGGAAAAAATAAGGGTCTAAAGTGAAGGATGGTTCTAATACATTTTTGGTGCTTTCTGATTTGGGGATATGCTTTCTAATTTGGGGATAGTGTTGTATCTTGATGAAGGTGTGTGAAATATGCTTATTAAGTAAATGTATAAAGCTGTAGAGCTATGAAATGGAACCTGAAAATCACAACACACTTAAATGAATGTAGGTTGTAATTCAAAACCTTTGTGGGCTTTGCTGTCTGAACTGATATGGAGTCTTGTCTCCTAAGCTTTTTGGTAGCCACTGCTAGAAGAAATTTGCAGGAATGGTAATTGTCAGAAATATCATCTTAACAAAAGTAAGCATGACAGCCCTCTCAGAGCTAGAAAGGCCCAGCAAGGTCAACGTACTGTCTGGGTCATATGTGCAATTGTTTCTGTCTTCATAGGTTTGTGTGGAAACAGCTTCATTATATACTTGTGCGAGGAACATTTTAATTTCCCAAGCAGCAGATGTGAAGCTGTGGGTATGTTCTGGAAATTTGTCCTGCATGAGGAATGGCAAATTGTCCTTTGCTAGTTACTCTTCAGGCCATTTCTTTTTGTAGTAGCCCTTCCTATATGGCCTCTGCTTTCAGGTTTTCTGTTACTGGATGAAAGCTATTCTGTACTGGTAAGCATCCCACAGCTCCTCTTTTGCCTTCTGAGGCTGAATGAAAGCATCCTCCATACAAGCCACTCTGTTCCAATGAAGGATGACAACGTTTGGGATTTTTCTTCTTTCCATTGTTCCATTGTCCTAAAACCATATTTGCCTTTTTGGTCAGTACTGATTATTAAGGTGATGTTTAAAAGTTTCTTCTGTGGTCTTTTCCACACAACAAGCTTGTGACAAAGCTGTGCACATACAGGTTTTCTCCACCTTGTGTGTTATTCTGCATTTCTTAATGTTGAGTTTCATCAGATTGTTTACTTAGTCACATAATTCTGATGGCTTCCTGCAGCTTTTAAGCCACATTTAGACCTGAGTTTTCCAGAGTAGCTTCACAGGTAATACAAATGTGATATTTCTCTTCTTTCCAGCTTTTCTGGTTCTTGGAGCAACTGAAGTGGTAATGAGGCATTAGATCTCTTTCTGCTGTTAAAATGTATTGATATTTCTGGGGTTTGTTTTGTTGTTGTTGTTGTTTTCTTCTGTTAGTCATTAAACCACGATTAGTTAGTCAAGCACTGAAAACTTTTGCATGTTAGTACACTCTATTGTGTAGGTGACTCATATTCTTGTTTGTGTGAACCCAGTGGTCAAGAAGACCCAGCAGACAGGATACTTTCTTCAGTAGTTGTGACTTCTTCCATTACATAATCACCATTCATCTATTCATTCATCTATCAACCCTCATAGTTTCTATAAGCTTCTGTCTTAAAACTGTAGATTATAGGGTTGAACTTTCTGGTTTGTTGCTCCCAGACCATATCTTCTTCCATAGACAAATGTATAATTTTTCATTCCTCTGTTTCAGAAACTGGTCTAAATTAGAGGTGTTATGTCATGGTTAGTTCTCCACAGTTCCACACTGGGATTCTTCAGAAGCATCTGAATCAATATCTCCAGGAACTGGATATTCTGTACTTCATGGAAATATTCATAACCTGAATACTCTGTTTTACATATGAAGACAGTCTCTTAATTTATGTTTTTAAAAAAATTGCAATTTACTGATTTGAGAATATATAAATAAGAAATGAAAAAAATAGAGCGTTTTTCTACTATAGATTTATCTTACATTCATTTAAGATGTGCTCTGCTATGCAATCACTTATTCTACTGGATAGATGTTGACACCACTTGAAACATACATTTACCTTATGATATGTCTTTTTATCTTATTATGAATTTGAAAACTGATTTGGCTTTTAGTGTTACTTGAATACATATGATGATTTATTACAGTACTCTATGGTGCTTACTCCGGCTTATTAAATAAAACCCACACTGTCTGAGGCACTGAGAATACACTGTCATATTTTTTCCACTACAAAGGAATTGTCACGTTTAAAAAACATACAGTTCAGCAGTACTGGCCTATCTAGATACTTATTTTTCCAGAACAAGTTTCTTCTGTGAGATAGCACTTTACAGTGTAGATTAAGCTAAGAATGGTGTGGTATTGTTTGGATCTTTGTGCAATATAGCTGTTTGGTGACTACTGTGTGATTTGCAAATCTCCAGGTGTGAATCATGTAGACACTTTTTAGATATCTGAAGCTTTAACAAAAAGGCCTTGTTTAAAATTATTCTCAAATGTAAATGTGATGTCGTCGTCTTCCTTTTTTTTTCTTAATAAAATCTGAAAATACAGTTGCCTTGGCTATTCACATCATTACATTCCAGCTTTGAAGTACCTTGATTGAAATAATACATCTCGAAATAGAAGACAGCAGGTGGGTTGTGGGGAGAAAATATGGCAGGTGGTTCTCAAGTCTGCCAGTATACCAATACATCTAATTTAGGAGACTAAACAGATGAGATCAGCCACATCAAGTTTTTATTTAAAATGTTGTTTGGAACTTGGCTGCCTGAGTCTTCCTCTTCAGGCAAGGGAGGAAAATATGTGTCCAGAAGGAACTGTCTGGCACATTGTCAAGCAAACCTTCCCATTCTCTAATGGAGGAGGTGGAATGTGCTTAGGTCTCCAACCTGAGTGGCCAAGCCACTCATATACGTGAATGACAGGTTTGTTTATTACTTGAAGCTGAGTAAAACCAACACTGTAAAGAGAGAATGGCTGAGGAAATGGCCCCTTGAAAAGAGCTTCAGCTGAAAAATTTCTTGCCACCGTGCCAGCAAATGAATGCAGAGCAGACTGGCGCTTCCTGAGATGCTTGCCATCAGGGGAAGCCTCAGATACTGCATGGTCTTTGGCTGAGTGTTATAGAGGCAGGTAATTAATATGGCCAAGTCAGGAATTTATAGAAAAAATAGAGTTATTTTATTTTCCTGAAAACCCACTCCCATAACTATATACAGAAATTAATTTAGTTTTAATTAGCAGATTCAGTTGGTGGAGAAGATCTACACGGATACCATAGGTAGATTTGACTATTTCGGAAGTCAGAAGTTGGAAAAGGCTTAAGCTATTAAATATATATCAATATATATATCAATATAAGCCTGAGCCAAAGTTACAGATGAGTCAGGTGGTTTGAATGGAAGGGCAGTCCAGATGCTTGTCCCTTCGGGTCTTGCAGAAGCCTACAAGGGTCGTTAAAAACCATAAGGGTGATTAAGGTGGAAGCCATCCTTTGGAGCTTGTTGTTCGGAGCGCCAGGGGGTCCTTCTGCAGAAGCTATCCAGGCAGGGAAGAACTCCAAGGCAGGGATGAACTCTAAGGCTGGAACCCCAAGGCTGGAAGTCTNGAGAGCCCCTCCTGGGGACTCAGGTTTCTGGGAGGGGAATTGTGTTTGTATTACCTTTTTTACCTTGTATATTTTCTGTCTATATCTGTATATACTGTAAATATCTGCTTGTAAATTGTGCCAGCTGTAAATATAAGCTTCATTCAAATTTCCAGAGCTGACTGAGTCTAGTCTGGGTAATTTCTAAAAGTGGGGGGGGGCGGGGGACACCCAAACCATCACACCCCAATATTTATACCCTTCCTAGACAAAGAGCCAAGTTACCACTTCCTAGGCACAAAGAACACGGCCAATCCCCAGCCAATTCCAGCATGGGCCCTGCACGGGGTACCCCTCGTGCTGGAAGGGTCTCTTGTTCCCCCTTCATGCCTGCAGGGCAAGGTGGGGGAACAGGTCTTTTCATGCATTTTCCTCTCCCATTCAAACCACAGAGGGAGAGGAATTTTGGGGTAAACAGGACTTGAGAACACTGAGCTCCAATTCAGTAACAACCTTCTGAAAGCTTATTTTAAGGTTCAGAAAAACAAATTGTGTATCTGTGTGAGAACTTCAGTTTGCACTGGAGTCTCAGATTAGAAAGAAGCAGCTTTGATTTATCCTGAAGGATATTTCTAGCTCCTTGAAAAAATAATAAGGCTTTTTGTGTATTTATTGCCAAACTCTAAACATAGCACTGACTAAATCCAGCTTAGCATGAATGAATCCATTTGTTTTAGCTAGCCTGCCTGGCTTGCCAAGCTTAGTCTCTGTTCTTAACCCTTTCATTCCTTCTGCTTCCTATCCCAGACATTTGTAAGGAAGAAATGTTTGGATAAAATGTTTCTCTGAAATATGTATCTTCCTGACTGTTTGTTAACTTCTGCCTCTCTTTTACTCCATTGCTCCCATATTAGCTGAGCTTTAGACCAGTTACTTGATTGCCTGCTCTTTTCTCAGACCTGGAAACAATTACAGCAGCAGTATCAGTATCCTGTGCTCCATGCAGTGTAAAGGATGGATGTAAAAACACCATGGCCTATCCTTAAACCTGTAAGAAGGCAATGGAAGGCAAGTGCACTGGGTAACTAGAAAACTGACCTTGGAAAATGAAAAGTAATTTCAGAGGAGAGGAAAAATAACCTCAAGGTCCACGAATGACCATTCTGCATGGGTGCTCAAGCAAGTCAAGGAGCCAAACAGGCAGTGGAGAGTGCCACTAGTGCACCCATAATAACAACTTGCCATGATGACTAGAAATGGCTCATTCTGGGGCTGGTTCACACTGAACTGGGGGGTGAAGATGTGGCAGTTCAGTGCATTTTTCCCAGTTTCATCTTACATGGCAATAATGTGTACATTGCTTTACTTCTGTCTGAGGTTAAGTAAAAAGGTTATATTTGACCTCAGTCTGTGTTGATTCAAATGATGTCCATCTCCAGCAAAAATCTTGTTTGAATATGTATCTATTTTTTCATAATAAGAGAACTGCTGTATGGCTTCTAAGAGTAGAATTTATATTAGTGCAGTTTAAATGTCATACTTAGTTATATAGCATGCCACAAAACCACCATAACTAAACAAATGGGCTGAAAAAAATTCCTTTAAGAAATAGTTTCATAAATACGTCTTCAAAACCTAGTTAAGATATGAATTAAGAATGCACTTGAGAAATTTCATATAAGAATCACAGAGATCTGAACTAACCACTTGGCTATAGCCAAGCTGTGGAAGCAGCGCTTCAATTTTGTTCATCACTCGATCTACCTATACGCAGACACGTGTACATGCATTTATATTTGTGCTTACTTGCATGTCTCTTTTTTTCTAGAAAGTTACTTGACTATTCATGAAATTGGTAAGATCAGAAAACACCGATATTCATATTCATTCAAATAATGCTGACTGTTGTTCCTATAAACATTCAGGATTTTGCATATTGCTGGGCCAAGTGTGCTCACTGCTTTCAGGTGTTTAGGCTATGCAAAGTGAAAAAAGGTGGTCTTTTTCTTATGCACCTGGAGGTGTGTGGGATGAAGGGACTGTGAGGCAGAATGACCTGCGCCAGTAGTAGTGGTGCATGTCCTGTACATGTGAATGCTAAGCCACTAGAAGCTGCTAGAACCCAGTGAAGCTGATGGGATGATTTTACATCAGCTTTTTCTCACGGACCTGGAGACACCACAGATACTTGTCACCACCTTCCCTGCTGTTTCTTGAGACTAAGAATGAAGTTGAAAATTATTCTGTGGGGCAGTTTTCAAGCCTGATTATTCCATCTCTGCCCTGGCAGAAATACTTTGTGGTCACATACACTGGACACCCACATGAGATCTGAACACTCTCAGCATCTGTCTTTAGGGAAGAAGCCTCTGATGACCACTCAGGAGTTTACTAGGGAATGAAGCAGATTTTACAGTCATTCCAGACTTCGGCTGAATTTGTTACTTCTCTTATTTAAATGCTGCTAAGTATCAGGCACACCTTGATTCTTGAGGGTAGTTATGCAGGTGTGAATTAATGTAGGTTTTATTAAAACTTCTTGCTTCACAGAACAGACAAATCTTTACACAAAGTAAATCCAGCTCAATGTGTTAATTGACTGAATAGGATCTGTTTTACAGAATTGTTGAGACAGAAAAGTAAGGATGAAGAAGAATACTAGGAGTTGCTATGAGGAAAACAGTTTGTACTATTTTAATTTTATTTCAGAGCACTTTGTATCTTCCAGACATAAAAAAAATTACAAAAGCTTTTTTCAAATAACTAGTGAAGAAAGTATGTACTGGTAGGATTTCTCTGTGCAAATCCTATTTCTTCTTGAAATACCTTAATTCACTTGGCAATTCATAGGTTATTATGTTTTTAAAACCTTATACAACTTTTATTTCATCAGAATCCACAAAGGCAAGCTGGCATCATACTGAGCTCAGTCCAGTTCCCCACATGCCAGCCAGCAGCTGGCAGTCACAGTACTCAGACTGGTGCATTACTGCTGTTGTCAAAGGCCTTTAACACAGGTCATGCACATTTGCAATGTAAATGCATTAAAAAGTATTCAACATGAGCTTATTTTCCAGCACACTTTCTAAAACTTGTCCTGAGAGTAGCCAGTACAACAGAACATATGGGCTTCAAGGAGCCTTTCCTCAGGGCCCTGTGATTGTTTTCTGTTGGGTGCTGGTTATGGTGCTGAGGGAGAAGACCGAAGCATAGATGTAGGCCTCATTTTAATTGAGTTTCTAATATCTCCCCCTTTATTTAGATTTACCTTCTCCTCAGGTCTCTCCTGTCTAGCTAGTTACTGGTTTTCTAGAGTTAATGCAAGCTGGAAGTTTTATTTATTGCAAAGAGCATGCCCTTGGAGACCACATAATGATTTGTAAAATTATTATATATAGTGAGAAAATACTACTCTTCACTTGTTTAGGGTATTTGCATACAGCTTGTTTTGATGTTTCATTATTTACAAAGATTTAAAAAAAAAAAACAACCTAGTGCATGAGCTTTTTTTTTTTTTTGCCTTTTTTTTTTTTTTCTTTCATCTTCAAGGAAGACCTATCACTGATTTCTTAATTGTGATTTATGTTTCTGGTCCAACCATTAACTATGTTCATTTTCAAAGAGGCGGCAGGAGCAACCAGCAGTAGCACCAACTCCCAGCTCAATCTCCTCCTGTAGTGTTGTGCCTCCCCTCAATTTGTTCCCCAGGTCATCTATAGGGACATCATTCCTCACAGAACCTCTAATTCCATATTCATCCTGATAAGGCCAGTTGCAAGTGTTGGTAAGAATGCACTACATAGCAGATTAGAAAGGAGGAAACACTGAAATGTTTTAGAGAATGTATAATCAAAGCACATTGCTTGATAAGTAGAAAATAAAATAGGAGACATGAGCTCTGTGGTTTCACAGCAGCCATTGGCAGTATTTCCTGGGAAACAAGCTGAGCCTGCTTTTTTCCGCTCATATATGGACAATGTCTGCTTTGCTTTATGCAACCTGAAGTCTCACAAATAACTATTTACTTTTCAAGGGAGAGATGCTAGATGTGTGAAAGTGTATATACCTTGTTTACCACAGGATATAAGCAGGAGTAAAACAAATCTGGGCAAGCCAGAGTTCTTAGACTCAGTGGCTCCAGGTTCTTTGTCCTCATTCTTGCGGTTGCTTCTCCCATCAGCAGAAGGAGAGAGAGCAGAAAAACATGTTTAGGCAAGCCAGGAAATGTTCTGGCCTGTTTATGCCTACTATGACAAACAAGAAATTCAAATTTGGCTTTGCCAACTTCACACATACTGTTGAGAAATCTGCTGCAAGTTAGGTTGTCCTTAGATTGTCATTGTTGTCATTCTGATTTAAGAATACTCTTTATTAATATGAGAAAGACTTGTTCTCATGTTCCTGTTGTGAATTTAGTAAAATGTGAGTTTCATACAATGAGTTATTTTTGAAAGAAATCTAAGGATCTAGTATTTTAAAAAGAAGTCTAAGAAGTGACAAAGATATTCTATGAGTTGTATTTTCCTGGACTGAGGTATAACTAAGAAAAAATAGATGTCTGTTGCAGGCATAATTATCTATTCTTTTTAGTGCAGACAGCATTTGAAGCATGTTCTTTAACCCAGCACACCTATGGCCTGGATTTATACAGTTTACACAAAACAAGCTTAGGTTTCATTCACATCATGTGGAAATAAGCTAAAATATGATCAACCCCATCGTGGTGTGTATCGGTTCTAATTTAAATTTCCCAGAGACTCAAATGTAGTTGATAGAACCAACAACAATTTATAGGATGTCCTTCTCCTCCCCCTTCTTTCCCAAAGAAAAGGAATTAGATGTAGAGAGAGGAAAAGTAAGCACACCCAAATAATCTCACTCCAGTTTGGAAGTTTGAAGAAGAAAAGACTAACAATAAATAAAAGGTATATGAGATAGGGAAGTTAAAAAGGTATAGGGAGGAGAAAAACAAGATACAAAATACGTAAAATACAACCAGATTTGGTGTCAATGGGTTTTGTGCACCTTGTGAGTTATGGCCACGTGGTAAAACAAAGAGCAGCAGGAAACAGGAATGGTGATTGCTGGTGAGCAGGGAGGCAGGGTGGCAGAGCAAGAAAGAGAGAACAGGAAATCCCCCTGTTTTATGGAAGCAGGAAGTGGGAGTGGGCTAACCACCACACCTGGTAGTGTTCAGACCCACCCCTGGGGAGGGGTCAAGACCACTCCTCCAGGAGGGTTAACCCTGTACATGGTGGAAGTTACAAAGTGGGCTTTATCCTGGGCTTGCTGAAACAAATAAGCAATCAGAGGAAAACAGCTGTAAGTCAAGATACTGGAAGAGAAAAAGGAGTATGATTTGAGAGAAAATTTAGGAAGATTCATAACCTTGTACAGGAGCCTGCCAATTTTTACTTCTTTTTTCCTTAACTGAACCACTGACCAGAACATTTATATCTATTCTGCCCTTCCCCATTTTTATGGTACATTTAGTCTACATGTTTGTAAAATATTGTGTAGTGACATCTGTAGTGGCAGAAATATTTATCAGACAATTAATATTAGGCTGCTTAGTGTAACAGCTGCGGCTTTTACCAAAGTGATGAGACCACAATATCGCAAATTATCAAACTATTTGTTGAAGACAAAGAAATGCCCTGTTCCACACCATCATTAATAAACTCTGATATGATCCTTGAGTAGTTATCATTTACATGGTTAATATAAACAACCTTTAGATTGTTAATTTTTTTTGGTCAAGTTTCACACATCTTATTATTAAAACTTATTGCCAGATTCATCAGAAGAGAGAAAATATGTCCTGATGCTCAGTCAGAAAATACCAGATAAACTTTCTTATTTTGAAACATAGTTGATCCCCTCTGGGAAAGCTCAGCTCTCCTATATTCAAGAAAGTATACTCTACTGACAAAACATCAACTGGTAATTTGCATCTTCTGTACACAGAAGTGTCAAAGACAAAGCCAAGCAAATGGAGCCAAGTTAGCTCTGAGAATGTAATTAAAGCCTGCCTTTCTTGTATTAGCTTGAAGACATCATCATTGTATTTCAGTATTTTCAAAGAATTCCAGAACAGATCCCAAGAGGAGAGAGGAACAGCACATTTCCTTCGGGCAGAAATTAACTTTTTGCTGGAATGATGTGAGTGTCTGCCCACATGGACCTTTCAAAATGATGAAGAACTTTACTTAACAAGAGCCATGGTCTACAGAAAATTAAGCAGAACAAATCAAACAAATCCCCAAAACCCAAACAAAAAAACTTCAAACACGGGAGGACCTAAAAACGTACCCCAAACCCAAACAACAACAAACTCCAAAACCCAAACAAACCAACTGCCCCAAACAAATACACACCTAGATTCCTGCAAAGAAATAATTATAGACTTCTTTGATTTTCCTGAAATCTCTGTTGTTTTCCTTCTCACTCATCTATATGTTTCACTTGTTGCTTGACCATTTTTATACACAGAGATTTCGGGTGGCTGAGCTTTTAACCTCTGAGACCATGGCTTTAGGCAATTGTCATAATCATTTCTGCTTGTACTTAAACACTCAGTTTATAAAAAGTTGGGTTTGTGTTTTTTTTTTTTTTTAATGTTCTTTTTTTCCATGTGAGAAAACAGGTTTCTGTGGCACTGTGCAGTCTGCAAGCTTCCAGCTCTGACTGCTAATATAATTAAGTCATATACTCAGTTCCATCAAGTTCCTGTCATCAAGCTATGCAGCTTGTAATCAGAACACCTGCTGTGGGTACAGGGCAGTCACAACTCTTCTTAGACAGAATTTCAAGTGAAGCAAACCGTTCTGTCTCTTGTTCCTTAAAGTAATTATATTTGCATTAAATAAGGGAAAGTTTCCTCATTGCAGCTCACTCAGCATTCCCATGTTCCTGCCAGGGGCCATGTGGCGATCCATAAGTCTGTGGATTTGCATTGACAAGCAACTGAGGTTTGGATTTGATTCATTTTTGTTTAATCTCATTACAGACTGTAATGCCACAAAGAAAAATCTGATTAGATCATGTAAAAGTTGAAGGTACATGCACGTCTACTTGGGGTGCTGTGAAAGTCAAAAGGGCTGGGATAAGAAAAGGAAAAATTGCAAGCAGAATGCCTGTTTAGATTTAAAATCAGCAGCTAAAATCAATATATTGTAGTATTAAAAGGCAGTTACAGAATTGATGCAGGTGGTACAGATGTATTAATTTGTAATGCACACATCACAAGGTCTCTATTATAGGGTATATTTCATTGCAAGCATTATCTAGTAGCTATTGCAAGGGCAAGAGAGGGAAAAAAAATGGAACAAATACTTAGAAGACTGAGGGCTAGCAATGTCTAAATAGTCTATTCCAATGAGTACCTGGTCTCAAGCACGCAAACTGTCAATCATTTAAAAATTCAGTGTCATCAAAGCATAAAGATATTTGCCTTAAACTCCTCTGCAGTGTGTCTGACCGTCCATTTGTAATAAGTTGGGTTTTCTTAGGAATCTGATCCCCCCCAGTGACTTTGAAAGGAGATATGTGAATGAAGCATGGGCAATAATGTGGCCCAAAATTGCTGAGGAATACTCAAAATGAGATCTAGCTTTCCAAAAAATGAGATTAAAGGGACCCTGCCAAAGAATAGGAATGGACAGTCATAGCTTTGTAAGTGTGGCAGGAGCAGCAAAGTGAAACAGCTCTATTTACAGACCTTTAAAAAATAAATAAACAACCAACCTCAACAGAAAAAAAAAAGCCCCACAGTTCTCTACCTCGTCTTTGCACCCAGCTTTCTCATAAACCGTCAGCGAGGCCTTCCCCCGGCTGGCTCCTGACGCGTTCTGCCGCCCTACTGCCGGCAGAGGGCAGCGCTGCACCGGCCTACAGGTCCCTCCGGCACAGCCTGGCTGAGCTCCGCTCTGCTCTTCCCAACTCTGGGGCGCCCTGCCTCCTGCTCTGGCCCTTCTAGTTCCTCTCAGCTCACCTTGAGCTGTGGGAGAGTCGACGACCTCCCTCTCGGGATGTGGGCATGGGCGCAGTGCTGGGCAGCTGCACAAAGGAACCCAACTGGCCTCATTGTGGGGAACAAAAAGGAGTTCCACAAGCTTTTTTTGTCAGGGTTACGATAGGTACGCAGGGTTTAAATAGGTAATAAGCATGCACAGATGTATTCTTAAGGATCTAGCTTAGCGCCAGACTTGCTGGGTGGTAATTGTTCTGTTCAATGATACTAAAGGTCTTCTCTAACAAAAAGTAGTCTGTGATTCTATGTTTGTATGATTTTATGACTAGATCTACCTCCACCCCCAAAGAATAAAATTGGAGCACTGCAAGGGCTGTACAGAAAAAAAACAACCAAACAACCAATCAAACAAAACAGTTACAGAGCTAGTGAACAGCAACAGAGTGTTCTGGAGCATTCCAGATTCCTTCCTTTTCCTCACCACTGCGGGTTTGAATGGAGAGAAGGCACAAAAGCTGCTTACCTCCCCATCCCCAGAGGCTTGAAGGAATAACAGCAAAAGGTGCCTTTCCAAACATGTACTGACTGTGTGGAAGCTTGTGCTGGGAATCAGGCTGGTGATTGGCTGGGTTTTTGTGCCCAGTGTAAAATGGCATATGGACAAATTGTCTAGAAAAGGATAAATAGAATAAGGGAGAAGGCATGATGTTCCCTCCTTGAAAGAGCTCCTGCCTTGACAGAGCTCCTCACAGGACAGGTTCCTGCCTTGACAGAGTTCTCATTTTGCATCATCCCCACTTTTGCATAGCTCCTACCTTTTGTGTGGCTCTTGATTTTTACACTGTACCTGCTTTTGGATGAGCCTCCTTGCTTTTGCACCATTCTGTGCAAATTTGCAAGCTTGGCAATTCCTTGGCAATTCCAGTTGAGAGAGCTGCTGGTAGCACCCGGACCTGGCTAATCTCAGACCGTATCACAGCTGATTTCCTGGCTGCCATTCTGGCTGGGCAAAACATGCTAGCTAGGCTCAAACTAGCACACTGGGGGAGACCCTAGCTGTTTGGTTCTCCCCTGCTGTGAGAGTCTAAAGCCTCTGGCTTGTTCATCAACAAAGATAAAGATTGCCTTTGTTAGTTTCCAGGACTCAGACTCAGACTCTGGTGCTTGGCCTAAAGCTCAGGGATGCAAATCAACAGACAACACCTTCGAAACTCCTGCACTTCAGCCTGGCTGGAATGCCCAGGAGACCTACGGCTTACCTCAGCCACGTGGAAGGGAAAAGGCCTGTGTGAGAATCAATGTGTATTCAGGGTGTGGACAGGTACAGCCAGGGAGGGGGCGGAGGTCCTCTCCCCGGTGGTGCCAGACCCCTGCGAATGCATGAGAATACACAGGAAGATTTCCAGGGGAGCTGCAGCAGGACACGGGCAGAAAACTGTATAAAGGGCAGGAGGAATGCTTGCCACTCCACCGGACCACCAGTGGCACCTTCACCAGACCACCAGTGGGACCAGCAGCAGACCACCAGTGGCACCCTCTGCCAGACCACCAAGGGCGGACTTCCACCGGACCACCAGAGCTGCACGACCACCAGAAGAACCTCTGATGAACTCCACAGAAGATCGTCCCTCGGCCACGCACCCATCTCTCTCTCTCTCTCCCCACCTGTTACTGAGGGTAATATGATCACAGCTCTTTTCCTTCCCTCCTGCTTCTCTCTTCTTCTCCATCGTTCTCTTTATCCCTCTCTCTCTCCCCCTTCCCCCTCTCTCCCTCTGTTTTGTCCAACCTTATCCTTTAATAAATAGTTTTGTGGTGATATATGGTCTCGTTTGCACCTTAATTTCACAACACGGATTTGAGATTACAAATGTGCGTGCAATGCATCCACATGGCTTTGCTCCCCTAGCCCTGTGCTCACCAAAAGCAGACAGAATAATATGGTCTGTGGGCAGCAGCTGTCCATGTGAAATGAAGCAGATCTTTCCTCTGGCTGAGTAAGCAGGGGCTGTGCTTTGCTTCTCTCAGGTGGAGGCTCTTCCTGATATATGTTCATTACACTTCCAGAAGGACATGCAGCTTGTTCTAGCACTGAACCCTCACTCTGTAGTCACTGTAAAATAACTGTAAAAGTAATTTCTTCTCCAAAGAACTTGGAGTAGACCATACTACCATTTCTCAAAATGATAATGAACATGTTGATGGAAAAGGAACACAACACCCATTTGCTCAGAATCAGGATCACAGAACCACAGAGTGGTAAGGGCTGAAAGAGACCTCTGGGGATCATCTTGTCTGACACTCCTAGTGTCAAGTTTGCCTAGGTCAGGTTGCACAAGAATATATCCAGGCAGATCTTGAAAGTTTCCAGAGGAGACTCCACAAATTCCCTGGGCAGCTTGTTTTGGTGCTCCATCACACTCAAAAAAAATTGTATCTTTCCTTATTTTCAAGTGAAATTTCCTGTGGCTTATTTTCTTAGCTCCACTTGGGAGCATCGTGAGTCTACTCTACAATTAACACAGAAATTGTTGTAGTCATCTCTTTGTCTTTGGCACATGCACCTTAATTTCTCCAAAGCACCTCTGTCCTATTTAAGGACTATGCCATCAGCACTTGTCGTGGAGGGGGATTCTGCCACCTACGCTGATTTGTGGCAAAGGGGAGAAATTAATTGGTGCGAGATAATTATGTATAAAAGTATGTATTTATTAAACTCAATATTCTGAACTCTCGTCACCCCCAACCACTATATTTAATATTAAACGGATCTTTTCACGGTTGTGGACTGACCTTATGGGAATAATCACACAATATGGCTTATTAATAACTATATTACAATAACTAGCATACAACTATTAGCAGACCATTAACAGAGAGAGAAGTTTTCCCCATGGCTCAATGCCGCTTGGGGTCTATATACTATTTGCCCAGCAGAGTGGGCTGAAACACTTTCTGCTCTATGGCAGAAGATTACAAATATTGCAGAGGCTTTAGAGTATTTACTCACAATTCTGATCAATAATCATTAATCACCCTCCGAGGCTATGTCAACAGCCTATTTATCTAGGAGTGTCCAAACCTCAGGGGAACTCTGCCCGTGGACTTAGAGGCTGGAAATCTTCCTGGTTTGAGGGGAAAGGAAATCTTCCCAGCTTTAGGGGAGAAGAATAATCCTTCCAGCTGTCTGGGGAAATGAATACAGTCTCTGACCTTGTTCTCCTGGCGAGGATGTTGTGTCTCCCTTGTCTCCTGGTTCCTTCTGGATGCTTTGCCCAGGGACAGGTCCGGGAACTGCTGGCAGGACCTCTGGTGTAGGAGAAGATGCCGTGCAGTCTGAGCACGGTTCTCACGCTGGCTGGCAGGCTGATCGCATGTGCAGACAAGAGGGTCTGCTCCTGTTATCTCGGCAGTAATGGCTTTTACCAGATAATGAAGGCAGCGGGCATGCAAGGTGTGCATGGCTGGCTGGGGAGTCTGAGCTTCTTAGATAATAACAGGCAATGCAGGATCAAATCCTGATTAGCTCACCACAGCTGGCTGGGAGATTCTGTCTTCATAATAAGAGCATATCAGGTGTGGCTGAATGTTAGTGACTGTGAGCAGGGGGGCCCAAGCATGGGGCCTGAGCATGAGTGTGAGCATGCTAGTGAAGCGAGAGTGCGTGAGTCAGAGCTAGTGAGAGCTTGCAGAAGCTCACAGAAGTATGCAGAAGTTAGCATGCAAAAGAAGCAATGGAGAGGAAGCAGCAAGCAAGAACACGTGTGAGGTCCCATTTATGAACTGCGGGCCTAAGGTTAATTGGCCACCAGTGACCGATCGGTTTGGCAGTCAGCCAAACAATACCAGAATAGGCTAAATCACTTGCCTGGTACCTCCAAATATGGGGAGAGCATAGGCTGGGCCACATGCTGACAGTGTGGGCTTATGCAACCTGTTTACAATATAGGCCTTTGGCAGGCCAGACTTTGTGGCACCTAGGCTTATTGTGCCCTTTGTGCCTTTGATGTGTTCACCCCTAGTTTGGGCTTGCTTACCCCTGGTTCGGGGATGAAGGCAAAGTAAGGCATAAAATAAGCCTAATTTTGGGCCTACAGGCCCTCCACAACAGCGCTGTGACATGATTAAATGAAGAAGGGCTCTATTTCAGGTCAAAGCTGCTAAGTCACATTTTCTGTAAAGAATATTGATCTAAATCTTACAGTTTTCCACAGTAGAGCTGGTTTAAGACTTTTTCTGGCTACATTGGCAGCACGTGCCCCTTCCTTATGACCCAGGCCATTCTTTTTAAAGGGCTGGTGACTGATTTTCCATGGATGAGAATGAGCAGCATGGAAAGGGGTGACCTCTTTGTCAAAGAAACTACATTATGAAAATGTAACACACTGGTAGTAGGTACTAGTGCTAGGTACTTTATAAGCAAGTAAAATTATAGTGTTGTCTTCTTTCTCCCTTCTTTTTTATTGTGTGTCTTATTTGAATCCTAGTCTCTTCTGGTAGGCTTTTCCAGATTTGTGGGATTCTATCCTTTATTACTGGGGACTGATGCAGTGGGGGGCGGAGCTGTACTGCGGTGCGAGATCTGAAAGAGAGTGAGGCAGCGGCAGACCGCCATTTGCAGAGGCAGCGGCACCGGGATCAGACCCGGCACCGAGATCTGCTCCGGCACTTAGAGCTACTGCTTTCAGGAGAACGGGAGGCTTCCCCACGCATAGGCACCCAGAGAGAAGGGAGGAGAGGCAGCAGGGTCAGCTCCCTCACGCGCCTGCGTGAAGGGACTGATGCAGCGGGGGGCGGAGCCGTACTGTGGCGTG
>WAAF01016168.1:0-40409 GCA_013400475.1 Tricholaema leucomelas | reverse complement strand
CTAAGCCATTCTTGCACAAAGTCCTCCACACATATGCCTTTAAGAGCTGTTGGCAAACCCCTGACTAAAAGTTTAAGTCTTTGTGGGTCGATAGGGGCATTTAATGGACATGGGTATTTTCCATGATTGTACATAGCCTGTACACACGCAAGCCTTTTAATTGCATCTGTCAATTCAGATGAGTCTGTTACATGAATTTCTGTGGGTTCCTGCCTGTCTATTGGGTCCAGCAACCCTGCCCAGTAACAGATTCGTGAGGTCAGAGCATAGTCTCCTTCTGGACCTGTGTCTAAAAAACACCTCTGGCCCCCAGGAACAGCCCTTTACTTCATCACTAATTAAAATCATGGTATCCCCCTCCCTGGTCTACTACGCAACAGACATAGTCTGTGATCAATTTGTGGGGCTCATGTGCAAACATTTCCCTCAGCTCATGCAGCTTTGTTCCACTCTACGGCCGAATATGGATGGTGGTCGCTCCATGTCCTTGTCGACCCTCTATGTGTCCCCATTTGAAGATCGGACGTACACAGAGGGGCTTTTCCCCAATGTATTCCTCCTTGGAGCTGTAGTCTGTGTCGCTGCAGTTTGGCGAGTTCCCTTCCGATTTGAAATGCACTGCTTTCTTCCAGGGTTTTTCCCAATCGTGCTGGAGTGGCTCCAAATGGGGTGCTGACTTGGGGACAGCGGAGCTGGGAGGTGTTCCTCTCAGCAGTGGCAGTGACTGAGGGGTGCCTCGGGCAGCAGCAGTACAAACTTGCTCAGCAGCTTTCTGTCTGCCGTTAATTTAGAGTCTGTTAAGTCAGAGTTTTCCTCTCTTGATTACAGTCCCAGTAAGCCATTGTGATGGTTTGGGTGTCCCCCGCCCCCCACACTTTTAGAAATTACCCAGACTAGACTCAGCTGGCTCTGGAAATTTGAATGAAGCTTATATTTACAGCTGGCATAATTTACAAGCAGATATTTACAGTATATACAGATATATACAGAAATATACAAGGGAAAAAAAGGTAATACAGACACAACTCCCCTCCCAGAAGCCTGAGTCCCCAGGAGGGGCTCTCAACCACCCCCTCACCTTCCCCCTACCCCTCTCAACCTTACCCCAGTCCTAAGGAAGAATGGAGGTTCAGCCAAGAGGGTTAAAAAGCAAGGTGAAGCAGCCAAGCAAAAGGAGGGTGAGGTTAGAAAGCAAGATGGAGTCCAGCCAGCAGCCTCAGCTTCTCCCCAGCAGGCAAAGCTCCCCGGCGAAGAGAAGAAGCAAGTGAAGTAATCTTTGTTTTGCCTTTCTTCTTTACACATCCCAGCAAGACTGTGAGGGAAGTAGACCTCACCATTGTTTTCATTTTACAGCCTATCATCTAGTTCTTCTCACCAAAACATGCTAGCTAGGCTCAAACTAGCACAGCCATGAAATGTGGGTATAAGGGATTTGGGTTCAGATAGTTCTTCCCTTTCCCCCTGCATCTCTTCAGAGTTATGCAGTTTTAAATTCTCGGACAGAACGGCAGGGTCAGCGTCTGATTCCAATGCTCTCACGGACGCAATCAATTTTATGTTCTCCAGCACTATTCTCTCTAATTTGCAGCACCAATAACTCTTGTAGGCTTTGGTTTTATGCTTCTAATCTCTTGTTCTGTACTTCTAATTTCTCATTCTCTCTTTTCAAGTAGGTAACTTTCTCATTTAAACACTCTACAGTGTCTCTCATTTTAATTTTTTGACTGTCTACAGTACTCTTCATTTTAATTTTTAGACTCTGTGGTATTTTTCATATTATTAAATTCATTTTGTGCACTGATTATGCAAGCCACTAGCATAGTAGCTTTATATTTATCTGCGTCTTGTTAATCAGTGCATAGTTCAATCACATTATAATCCAATTTCTCTATAATTTGTTCCGGGCTAGTTAAATCTTTCATAGCCTGTGTTAGATCTGCAATATTAGTAATAGATGTCATTATGCAAAGTAATTCACCTGTTGCATACCCTACCTCATCTTTCTGCGCCATAATGTTGTGGAGGGGTTTGAGTCTGAGTTTGGGGTGAGATATGAGGCTGATTTGAAGGTTATTAAATAATTTATTAATATATACCAAGAGAATTTCCCCCAAACTTATGTACAGCTAACCCACACAAATTCTTTGTATATGGTTGGTGAAATTATTTTACAGAATATCTATTTACAGCTGAATTAAACAACTTGGCGGAGGTTTTAGAAATGTCCTGGTCAGAGAGTCTAGCAGCATAAAGTGCCACTGGTAGAGCTAGTAAATTCCTTTGCAACTTGAATCAAGAGAGTCTGAATACTGGAAATTCAGATGTTAGATGCTTAATTAATTACCATGGAATAATTTAGGTAGGGATTACTTGTGTAGGTTTGCTGTTCACTCTGCTTCAGCTCAACGGAGGTCCAAATAGGTCAGGTTGCTCAGGGCTTTGTCTATTTGAGCTTAGAGTGTCTCAAAGAATAAACTGTGTTTAATAACAGATGTTGGGTTTAATTCTCACTGGTCTTTTGCTTCCTGTAATACTTACCAACTGTAAAAGAGTGGCTATGAAACACTTTGAGTTTGGAAAAGCATTTGGTACATACATCTTGTCCCAGGTTCAGGCTATAGGGTCAAAAAACTTTTCTGGGGACTAGAAGATTGTTATGCAATCCCATAATTCTGCTATCTCCTTATAGACTCACAACAAGGTCAGTTCATTCTCCTTTCCTCCTCCTCCTGCCCTGGGTGTGTGGCAGGAGCCAATCTATGGGGAAAATGTAAGCAGTAGGCCTCTTGGCTGGCTGAAGGTGTTGCGGGGCGGGGGGAGGATTGGAGCACTGGGGAAGGTAGATTAAGTTTTTTTGGGGATGGGGAAAACTTCAAGGGGGTTTGCCATGGATGGGGAAATCGCTTTGTAAGATCTATCGCTGTATGTCTCTCTCTCTAAATACAATTTTGTATTTTCTCTCCAATTTGATCTGAGAGTTTAATTTCTGTCGCCTATCTTTAGCAAACCCATGACAGAAGGGATAAAAAAACTGCACTTAATTGAATCCTCAAATCTTCCTTCAGCCTTACAGTTTAGACACATCTACAGCATTTGACCACTGTGAGCTCTTCAGGAGAAGCATAGTCTAAAGAGTTCATATTGAAAAAAATCCTCTTTTTTTTTGTCTAAATTTTTTCTTGGAGGAATCAGTGGTTGTCGGGGACCAGGCTGTGCTACATGATCATAAAGAAGTAAGATAGATCAGTTGAAGAGTAAAGACACTGTGAAAGTTACACAAGTGCCTGCAGAGGCAGGATGTTCTCACAAAACAACATGTGAATGTTACACAGTGCCTGCAGAGGCAGGATACTTTCTCACAAAACAAGAGGATGTTCCCCAGAAAACAACAGCATATTTGTGGCAAAAACAGAAGCAGGTGTCTGATAACAGTAGCTACACGTAGAAAGAGTGACTATTGCTTCTACCAATTATTACTCTGCTTAAGACGCGTGATTAAGATAAATTGACCAATCATTGTATACATGCTGGGTAGGTGGTCGTATGTACGGGACTCTGAATAGTATATAAGGTGCATAACTTCCCTATTAAAGTTGGATTTGGATTTGCATCATATTGATGTGTCGTCCTGTCCCGCTCGCATGGAATGCACGCGACAAGTGGTGGCCTCTTGACCTAAAGATATCTTCTACTTCCATTTCAAAACCTATAAGCTTTCTTCTAAGAAGCCCATCTGTAAGGCTTTCTCTGATAAAGAATCTGCCATTTGTCTTTTTACACTGCTTCTCTGTCCAGAAGATTTCTAATCATCCTGATCATGTCAATGTAAAATCCCTCTGAAAGTGTCAAATTCTAGAGATTTGTAGAAAGCAGAGGCAAGATGAAATAGAGATCGCACTAAAACAGATCATATTGTGACATGGTTCAGGTTTAGCAGAAAGAAATTCTACGATTTTTAGAGCACATCTCTAAGACAGTTAATCCATTGGGAAGATGTTAGTTTTCTCTTTAATACTAGTAAGAATTAAAGTTGCTAAGCACCTTCCAAGATGAAATCTTTATGAAATTGTCTCTTAGTTTGCTTGTGTAATGAGTTACTCTTGTTAACTTTAAAAGAAAGCTCTTGATATTATTTTTAAAACATATATACTCTATGCATATTAAGAATAATGATGGATGGTTTCAGGGATGTCTGCATAATAAAACAGTATTTTCACTTAGATTTAAACTAAGATATATGAAAATAGAATTCAACATCTGAAAAGGGCACATTGAGAAAATTTAGGCTCCTCTTTTGAATGACAAATACTTTGTTCATCTCTCCTATTTGGACCTAAAATTAACATTTCACATGTTCTATCTGAAGATATTATGCTTCAGAGGTAGCATAATTTCTCCTCTTTCAGATACCTGCATGAATCTCTGCCTTGTCTTTCACTACTGGCCAATACATAGTGTGTGGTTTAAAGTAGTGGACTGCAAGGCATAGGTGATCCTGCAGCCTGCTCTTTTCATGCCCACTTCCCTTCTGCTACTCCTGTATGATCCTCCATGCCTCTTCCCAAAACTAGTTTATGTTTAGAAGTGTGATGGCTTGAGTGTTACCNTTTAAAGTAGTGGACTGCAAGGCATAGGTGATCCTGCAGCCTGCTCTTTTCATGCCCACTTCCCTTCTGCTACTCCTGTATGATCCTCCATGCCTCTTCCCAAAACTAGTTTATGTTTAGAAGTGTGATGGCTTGAGTGTTACCTGCCCCTACACACTTTGGAAATCACCCAGACTAGACTTAGCAGCTCTGAAAATCGAATGAAGCTTTATATTTACAGCTTAGCACAATATACAAACAGGTATTTACAATATATACAGAAATATACGAGTTAAAAAATAATACAGAAACACAACAGCCCTCCCAGAAACCTGAGTCCCCAGGAGGGGCTCTCAACTACCCTTCCATCTTCCTCCCACCCCTCCACCTTACCCAAGACTTTGCCTTACGCTCAAGGTAGTTTTTATTTCTCTTGGTTTATTCTCTTATACTTTATTGATAACTCTGTTCTTCTAAGCATTTTGGGATGCATAAAGCAATTTACAAAACCAATTAAATAGAGATAAAACATGCAAAATTAAATACAAACATCATAAAACTTTAAATAAATTCTTAGTGATCTGGTGACTGGAGGAACGAGACAACAGTAGGAGCTCGATTCTTCAAAAACTAGCCTGGGCAGATTGCTGCAAAACTACTTCATTGAAGATGAATGCTATGAGGAAGCTATGTTGCCATAGAAGTCTGTCAAACAAACTATTTATCTGCTTCCATAGAAGTCTGTGTCAAGCAGACTGTTTCTCCACTTCTCTTTCTTTATATTCAAGCATCTAAGACTCCTGGAACAGTATGCTGCAGTTTAGACACCACTTGGCTGTCTATCTCTGTGCCAATTCAAGACAGCTGCTTCACAGGTGAACTTACACAAATGAAGGTCACCTAGAATGTTGAGGATGCTCATCATTTCATGACCACTACAATATTATGCATAGGTACTCCAAAAATGACTCAGCTGAACTGGAGTCCTAATGTGCCTCCACTGTCACATGAGCAGTATGTGATCCTCCTTACTGCTACCAACCACTCCTAGGTAGGAAATAAAAGGGAATTCAGGAATAAAAGGTGAATCAACAGTGCGCACTCACCACCAAGAAGACATCAAGCACTCTGGATATTGCTGGAACCTGAAATGGTGTTTTGTTTCTTCTCTTACGTCTGATCTAACCACACTCTTCCTTTCATTCTTCTCTCATTCATTTTCTCACTTTATGTCTCTGTGGCATGGCCTAGACAATTTCCCTGCCTGCCTTAAGAACCACTGTATGATCAAAGTGATCTGCACAAACTTGTAGTCAATAAATCAATAAATTGCCAGTCATTTCTAGCCATTTCAGTGTCACTTTGCTTTACTTACTCCTTAGGTATCACTAAAGAGCCTTCAGCGAACCCTTCCTCTGAAGTTGAATTGTGACCTGTGCTGAAATGCTGAACTGAAGCTCAGGACAGAAGGATTCATTTTTCAGCTTTACCAAGAATTAGGTATATGATGTTGCACAAATGCCCTTCCTAGGGCTTCTCACCTGAACAACACATGTTATTTCTGCAAGCTTCTGTATTTAGACCAAGGCACAGGATTTTTTTCTTAACTCCTTACAAAATAGGAAAACCTGAGTTACTGTGTTCAACAAGCAAAGTTCCATATCCAATAATGGACAGCTGACAAGAACAGTACAGGAGCTGATATTTGTTGTTAAAGTAATCTTTGAGGCTCCAGGATGATGATAATGAGTTCACCTGTTGTTTACTTGGTCACACCATAGTTTTTGTGGCTTCAAGCTATGTTGATTTGCAATAAATTGAGAGTGAGAAGCGTTTGTATTGGCTACATATGCATAAGACTGTCTTACTTTGCCAGTTCCTCATGAAGGATTTTTGTTTCTAGTAGATATGTAGAAAGACCCCAGGTTGATAGAGCAAGTGACCCAGCTGTCCTTCCTGGCACCTGCCTTGTGCAAGCCTCTCCATCCTTCTTCTGCTACTTTACCGGAAGACTGCCTAATTAAATACAGGAAATGATTGTGTTATTTTCAAGTGTTGACTAAACTCCAGTTACCAAAATAAAGGATTACTGTTCTCCCAGGCATCAGTGTAAAAAAATCTTGCCCTAATAAATACGTCCAGTTCTGAGACCCTCAATTCAAGAGAGATGTTGAAGTACTGGAACATCTTCAAAGAAGGGTGACAAAGCTGGTGAGGGGCCTGAAACACAAGCCCTATGATGAGAGGCTGAGGGAACTGGGGCTGTTTAGTCTGGTGTTGTGGAGGGCCCATAGGCCCAAAATAGGCTTATACATGTTTACTTATCAAGCAGACACAAAGGGACACAAAGGGACTGGCACCATAAATTCTAGCCTGCCCAGGGCCCGGGTTGTGTAATGCAGTTGTGTAAGCCCACGCACCTAGCTTATGGCCTACCAGGTGCAAGGCCTGTGCTCTTGCCATATTTGGGGGAGCCAGGCCTGTGGACCCTGCCTAATATAGTATGGTTTTGCTAACTGCCATCCTGATTGGCTATTCTTGTGTCCAAAGGGCAATTAATCTCAGCCCACATTGATAAAAAGGAGATATGCAGGTGAAAAACATGCGTTTGCTTTCCTGCTTTGCTATCCTGATTTGCTTCCCTGCTCTTTGCTGTGCTCTCTCTGCTGTGCCCAGCTGTACTGCTATTGCACACTGCTTGGTAAACTTCACTGCCATGAGTTACCAGGAGCAGACCCTGTATGTCTGCATGCGATTGGCCTGTGTGGCCAGCATGACGTCGTGCTGAGACTGCATGACATCCTGCCTTCTGCACCTGAAGGTCCTGCTTAGAATTCCTGGACACATATATAGATCGTCCAGAAGAAGTCAGGAGAACAAGGTCAGAGATTGTCTGCGTCCTTTCCTCAGAAGCCGGGAAGGTTCAAGCCTCAACGTCCAACAAGACAGAGTACCCTGACAGCATTTGGGCACTGTCTGGACTGTGGCTAGCCCCTGCAAGGGTAACAATAATAATCTGTGAGTAAACAAACACTTAAATGCCTCTTTGTAATTCTCTACTGCCTTCTGCCATAGAGCAGAAAGAGCTTGGGCCCATCTACTGGGCAAACAGCGTATTCACTGCAAGTGGCATTGACTACAGAAATAGCCTCTTCCAGTTCAATAATGTTTATAGAATTTTTTTGCTGGTTATATTCAATGTACATATTTTCCATAGAATGTTTCCATAACCATGTAAGAACCAAAATATCATTAAAATTAGTGGTTGAGGGTGGTGAGAGTTCTGAATAGCGAAATTAATAAACAATATTAATTTTGGAAAATATCATCTCGCATCAATTAATTTTCCTCTCCACAACACCTGGAGAATAGAAGGTTCAGGGATGACCTCATTGCTGTCTACAACTACCTGAAGGGAGATTGTAGCCAAGTGGGGGTCAGCCTCCTCTCTCAGGTGACCACCAACAGAACAAGTGGACAAAGTCTCAAGTTGTGCCAAGGGCGGTATCGACTTGATATTAGGAGGAAGTTCTTCACAAAAAGAGAGATTTGCCATTGGAATGTGTGGATGAATTTCTTGCTAGCAGAGGACACGAATTGATAAACATGAGCAACTCATGCTGAGAACTGTCCTTGGGCCATCTCAGGCTCAGGAAACCAAGCTGTAAACAATGACACCCCCCACACAGGTGCAATGGGCAGAGTTAGCCAGCTGCAGGGGGATGGGTTAGCCAGCCCCAGAGGTTGACCCTCAGAATGTTATAGTTAAATCAGACTATGTATGCCTCACATGTAACCCTGTACCCTCCACATGTACCAATCTTAGTTGTGCACGCCTCTTCTAAGAAAGCATATAAGTCACTGCATCACAGAAATAAAGCAGAGAATGACCATCTAATCACATTGATGAACAAAGAGTCATTTTATCCCAGGTGATCCACCAGCAGGAATGGGCTGCCCAGGGAGGTGGTAGAGCTGCTGTCTGTGGAGATGTTCAAGAAAAGCCTAGATAAGGCACTTAGTGCCATAGTCTAGTTGATTGGATAGGGCTGGGTGACAGGTTGGACTGGACAATCTTGGAGGCCTCTTCCAACCTGGTCGATTCTATGATTCTATGATTTAATAAAATTGCTTACCTGAACAAGAGGTCAAATTTGAAAATTTTACACTGTTTAATTTGTTGTTATCTCATATTTATCCTGAATGCCTTGAGAATCCAAAATAATAATTTTAAATGTCACAACATATTGCCACTTGCTTTTTGAGTAGAGGAAATATGTTTTCTTAATGGGGAATGTGGATGTGATTCTGTTCATAGAGCTCAATAGTTAGAATCATGCCCTTCCGTTAATGTGCACAAGTCATGTTTCTCATGATACACTATGCTAAAAAGCTGAATAGTGGGGAAAGAAAAAGCTAGCTTGACCAATAAAAGATCTATCTTCATGTTTAAACTTTTTCAAGAAGCAGGAATAGTGCTTATCCACACTCATTCTTTCTGCAGTTCAACCCAACTAAATACCATCTGAAAATGGATTATATCCACAATGATAAATGGAAGAGTGCATTGATTTACTAAAATAACACTGTAAATCAATATACTTCTACTGTGAAGTTTATAAAGTAGACAATTTTTTCCTGCTTATTAAATGAATACTTAAGGAACAAAAAAAAATGTAGGAAACATTTCCAGAAAACACCATGACAGAAGCTTTAAAAATGCTCCCTTTCGCATTCTCTTGTTACTGGTTCAGGTTTTCATTGTCTACTTTCATGCTACATATAGAGTTCTTGAATATACTTAAATATTTACTGAGCATTTATGGTTTTCACTCTTTTGACATCCAGTTCTCACATTCAGTCCAGGTTTTTAGACCAACTTATCCCAGAATGGCACTAATGCACCTATTGGTATATTCCACTTTGTTAGGACAAGACATTCTTCCAATTTTACAGTAAGATTTAGTAACTGCTGTAGTGTCTAACAAATTACTGCAAACCAAGCACAGCCACTGACACTGAAATTCTGAAAAAAAAAATCTGGAAACTGCTCACTTCTCTTGTTTTACACACTTCCTTTGCAAGCTATACATTAGCAATGTGAATCCTGACTCATGAGATACCAATAGGTAACAGAAAAGAGGAACACTTAAAAAATATTTTAAAAATATAGAAGGGAACAAGCATTCATTAACTGGGGAAAAGTTTTCATTTTAAAATCTTGAAAATTTGTATATTTTTATCTTTTTAATTTATTAAAATAAAGCTTACCTGTGCTGTGATAAGGATAACCCTGAAGCTTTTGGAATAAAACCCCTGATATTTAAGCAAGCCCTTAGGTTATGTTTTATTAAAATGTATTCTTGAATCTTATGTTGTTGTTCTAAACAAAATGTAGTGATGTTGTTGTCATTATAGCCTTCTAATATTTTTTTCTCTAAAAAACTCAGTGGAAAGCATAGAAGAAAAATATAATCAATCTCCATATTTAAATGTTTTGGCTTTCTGTTATTATTGTTTGGTTTGGGTTTGTTTTTTTTTGTTTGTGGTTTTGTTTGTTTTTTTAACTTTAATAAGTATGTATAACAGGTCTGAGAATTTACCTCTTCTGTTTACAGCACTGACTGTCATTAGTTGATTTAGGTGATGAATCTGAGCTCTAAAAATACACAAAAAATTCAGTCAGTACAGAATTCAGGTACACTGAGAAACTAAAAAAACAGTGGTCAATATCTGAAACTAAGACACTACAGTCTACCTATCACCTAATTGCTACTAAATTGTGCCATGAAACATAATCTCACTATACTCATGAGTTAATTCTTGAAATCTTGTCTCTTTCACAGATCTGAGTTAGAGATGATTGTACAGAAAGCTAAAAACAATCCACATATACACAGACCTATCAGGACAAGCATGCTTCAGAGATCAGAACTTCTGGTTAACTCATTCTTCACCTTACCAAGAGGACTTGCTAGGTATTTGACCACTCCACTCTCCTTGGTGAGTGGTCCTAGCTGCTTGGCAGACTTGTCTCCTACCTGCAGGGCATTGGCACCAATAGAACGGCATCTCACCAGCCAGCTTAAGATTGGCTCTCCTGATTCCCTGGAGTACTCCTTTCTAACTTCCCTGACCTCTCTGAGAGGATCACTGGAATCCTGGATGTCATCCTCCTCCTCTTCTTCTTCTTGTTCTAGTTGTCCCTGACCTAGAAAGAGAACTTTCCTCAGAGCATTCTTAAACTCATTGGAACCATCCTCTTTCTTGGCAGTCAACCTCACAGTGCTCTTCTCATCAGAGTATTGAGCTCTAAGCATGTTCACCAAGTCTTGAAGACTATAGGTCTCCTCTTCCTCCTCTTGCTCACCAGAGGTTCCCTGTCCTACATCCTCTTTTGAATCACTATTTGTCAAATGATGTGTCTTAGATTTCACCTTAGCAGGTGCCAAAATGGCTGTCACAGGAGCCAAAAGTGCCTGCACAGCAACAGAATTTGATGAGTCCGCTGGGGGGTTTGAATTATTGGGGGTCTGACCTGATGACTGTGAATTCAGATCTGACTTAGAGCTAGAATCTTTGCCTGCTGCCTGGAGATTCGAACTGGCTGAGTTAGTGTTGTTAGTGGTCACCTGTGTTCCTGGGAATCCTGCCATGTTGGCATTCCCATTTAGAACATTGGCAGTATTCCCAGAATCTTGGGAAGGTGGTGTAGTGGTTGCTCCATGCTGTGCCCCTTGCTGTGTCCCTGAGTTACCATTGTTTTGGGTTGGACTGGTACTTTGTTGATCTGAGTTTTGGTTTGGACTGCTGGGTTATCTTTTCTTTTGGACACAGAAGCTCTATTTTTCACAGGCACCATGTTCGAATCACACAGACTGTTAAAATTATTATAAAAATCACAATTACAAGACATAAATTCAGACACGCCAGAAATGCCACAGACTGACGTGAATAGAATTCTGAAGAAGGGTTTTGGTGTTTTATCTCAGATTTAGGGAGAATGACTCGCATGAGGGCTGTAGATAAAGCAGTAGAAGTCTCCCTTCCGTTTCCTGAAACGTTATTTGTGAATACCCCTGTAGTGTTACTAGTGACAGACTCAGTGAAATTCAAACCAACCTAGCCAAGAATCAAATCCCGCCCAGTTCCAAAAAATGGATGTAAGCTTAGCTTTGACCTTTTTCAAAATGATACTAAACAGAAAATAACCAATCTGGGCTTTGACCCAACAAAAAACAAGAAAACAGAAAACAGGCCACACAAGAGCCCCCACTAAGTAAAGCAACTTCCTCATCAGATTCATTCTGATTCCCAGAGCTAATTAACAATCCTTAAAATGAATTTGCCCCACGTTGGTGTGCCAAAATAAAGGATGTGATGGTTTGGGTACTCCCCGCTCCCCCACAACTTTAGAAATCACCCAGACTAGACTCAGCCGGCTCTGGAAATTTGAATGAAGCTTATATTTACAGCTAGCACAATTTACAAGCAGATATTTACAGTATATATGCAGATATATACAGAAATATACAATGTAAAAAGGTAATACAGACACACAACTCCCCTCCCAGAAACCTGAGTCCCCAGGAGGGGCTCTCATCCACCCCTCACCTTTCCCCTACCCCTCTCAACCTTACTGCAGTCTCAAGGAAGAATGGAGGTTCGGCCAAGGGGATTAAGAACCAAAGGTGAAATCAGCCACAAAAGCAAATGGAGGGTGAGGTTAGACAGCAAGATGGAGTTCAGCCAGCAGCCTCAGCTCTCCCCAGCAGGCAAAGCAGAAGAGAACAGCCCAGCACAAAGTGCCCTAGCAAAGTGCAGAGCAAAGTGACCTTTATCTTTTGTTTTGTCTTTCTTCTTTACACATCTCAGCAAGACTGTGAGCGAAGTAGACACCATTGTTTTCATTTCTCAGCCTATGATCTAATTCTTCTCACCAAAACATCCCAGCTAGGCTCAAACTAGCACAGCTGCATGCCGTCAGTCTGTGTGGTCAGCACGACATTTGTGAGACTACATGACACTCTACATCTACACCTAAAAGTCCTGCTTAGAAGTCCTGTACATAACAGATTGAACAGAAGCCAGGAGACAAAGTCAGAAATTGTCTACCTCCTTTTCCCAGAAGCCAATAGGAATTACGTCTCAATGTCCAACAAGACAAGAGTCCCCTGAAAACATTTGGACACTGTCTGGACTGTGGTTGAGCCCTGCAAGCCAGATAATAATAATTTGTGAGTAAATGCTTAAATGCCTCTGTAATTATCCATTGCTTTCTGTAATAGAGCAGAAAGAGCTCCTTGAATCCATCTAGTGGGCAAGTGGCACATTGACCACAAGTGGCATTTGACCATGGGAATCTTCTCTTCCCATTCAATTAATGTTTATATATTTTGCTGGTTATTACTAGATTTAGATATTATTCATAGAATGTTTCCATGACCATGTAAGAACCTAAATGTGGGATAATTTTCTCCCTAGCGGGGCATGAGCTGGCAAACATGAGAGCTCATGCTGAGAAGTGTCCTTGGACTGTCTCGGGCTCAGGAAACCAAGCTGTAAACAATGAGCACCCCACACACAGCTGCAGGGAGCTGAGCCTGCCAGCCTGCAGGGGTGGACACTGTGGATTGTTTTGATAGAGTGACCTATCTGTACCTCACACATAACTCTGAGTCAATCTGTACCTTCCACTTGTGCCAACCTCAACTAGGTGTGCATGCCTCTTCCAAGTGGTATATAAATCACTGTACTGCATTAGTAAAGTGTACTGCATTAGCAAAGTGTACTGCATTGCTAGCAGCTAAGTGAGTCGACTCGTCAGTACCCCGATCTCTCGCCTCCACCAGCTTCCCGCGACTGCACTGAAATATTATTAAAATTAGTGATCAGGGGTGGCGAGAGTTCTGAATATCAAACTTATTAAACAATATTCATTTTATAAAAAAATCATCTCACATTAATTAATTTCCCTTCTGCAACAGAAACAAATAAAACCCAGACCTTCCCTAAACAGAAATAATTTTCTCCAATCATATGATGCAAGGGGATTTTAGGCATGGTAACTGGCTCTCATATACTTTTTTCAGTTCATTTCTTAGGCTCAGAACAAATTTCAAACCTAGTTTTAATCATATCTCTAAAACTTGTTGAATTCTTTGGCATTACGGGAATGCAAATTACTTTTAAGTTTGAAATCCAGACACAAAGCTCAGAGAGTTGTGTTCTCTTTCAATGTGTTTATCTATAAGTAACTTGCAGATAAAAGATGATCCATAAAATCTGATCATACAGCATGCAAATATAAATGAAAGGCTGAAAGATACGAGTAGGAAAAAAAAAAAGACAAAAAAACTCCAAGTCCAATTTTCAAAGAATATACTTTGGAAATTGGAAAGCTACCTGCATTCAAAAACATGATTTTTCAAGTTTTAGTGACTAAAAGGGCATAGTAGGACAGTGCTAATCAAGAGACAGTGAGCCAGAGCATGTAGTGTCCTACAAGTCCCCTCAGAACATAACAAAAGATATTTGCATGGTATGAGCCCTCTTCCTCCTCCATTAGATTGTTGATACTTGGAGAAAATTGTTGTGCATGGTTTATTCTCAGAGATTAAAGTCTAAAATACCATAGAATGAATGAGATTGGAAGGACTCATGGAGTGACTCTAGTTCAACATCCACACATAGCTACACCAAGCTCTAGCTTTACCTTCAATGAAAGTGTCCCAGATTTTGGCATGTATTGGGATTAAGAAAAAGGAGAGAAATTATTTTGCATGCAAGTTTTAGAGACCCTTTCACAAACAAGTCTGCTGTAATTCTGCCTTGAAGGTCCACTGAGAGAACGTGTGATTGCTCAGAATGGAATACTTAGTCTGAATGTTAATGTCATTTTGAAATTAAGGTTCTTAGTTAAGATGTTTGAGAAATAGTCCTTTGCAAAACTTCTGAGTCATCTTAATTCCTCCAAATGGAAAACTTCCAAAAAGGTCAACTTGCTTCAAATAGAATATGATACTAATATTGAAAATAATTATAAATTATAAGCGGTTTTTCCATTTGTGTTGTTATATTTGTATTTTTCTATACTCATCTGATCAAAGTAAAGAAATCACAGAATCGTAGAATCAGTCAGGGTTGGAAGGGACCACAAGGATCATCTAGTTCCAACCAGCCTGCCACGGGCAGGGACATCCTACCCTAGATCAGGCTGGCCAGAGCCACATCCAGCCTGGTCTTAAACACCTTCAGGGATGAGGCCTCAACCACCTCCCTGGGCACTCTATTCCAGGGTCTCACCATTCATGCTGAAGAACTTCCTCCTCACATCCAGTTTGAATCTATCCACTTCCAGCTTTGCTCCATTCTCCCTAGTCCTGTCACTCCCTAATGTCTTGAAAAGTCCTTCCCCAGCTCTTTTGTAGGCCCTCTTCAGACACTGGAAGGCCACTATAAGGTTACCTTGGAGCCTCCTTTTCTCCAGACTGAGCAGCCCCAACTCTTTCAGTCTGTCCTTATAGCAGAGGTGCTCCAACCCTCTGATCATCCCAGTGGCCCTTCTCTGGAGACGCTCCAGCATCTCCAATAAAAGAGGGAGATTTTTTTAATACCTCTCTGTGTAAGAAAATATTTTAATGATCAGTAAAGGTGTTAATATTATAAAACTGCTTCAGTTTTCTAGGTATTAGTGCTGGCAGTTTTGTGCTTAAAATGCTCAAGAATTACACTTTATGAGTGAATTGTTAGGATCTATAAATTATGAAAAAGGATTAGATTCCACAGCTGACAGGATATAATTATTATTGCCACTCTTTATCTATATACTTCCAGAATCACTAGAACTATTTCCAATAATTTATTTTGAGATTGCTGTGCATGTTCTCAAGTTTGCTGAGGAAATATCTGGGATCTTGAGACGGCCTGTGGCAATAAAAATTTTTCTATTCCTTTTATTAAGAAATGAAATTTCTGAGGTTTGTTGTTTTCTTTTTTTTTAATTTTGATGCATATTGGTTGCTGAACATATCTTAGTATTAAAGACAAAGAAAGCTAAATAACCTTTATTTTTGCTGAATAAGCATAAATGTTAATACAGTCAACCTGTTTGTGGATATTCAAACAGATTATTAGCATGAAAATTATTGCAGGAAAGAATGGCACCTTATTTACAGAGCAGATCCACATGTGTATTCAAAGTCAGAATATATTTTCACTTGGGAGAGAGAAATAACATTTCATTTATTATTTATTTTTCTATTAGCTCTGCATACTAGTTCATTTTGTATAAACTAAATTGCCTTGTAGTTCCCTGCACAACAGCAAAGTAGCCAATTAAATATCATCTACGTTATGCCTTTGCTTTCTGTGCTGCTTTAAGGCTCTGAGGAAACCACAGAGAGACTCCGTACACAGTTAGTTTAAATTTCTGTGCCCTATGCAGTTACTTTTGATTCTTATATATGGAAAGTTGAATAATTTCTTGTCATGAGTTTGTACTTGTTTTCCTCATTATGCAGAAAAGAAAAATTAGTTTCTTTTCCAATATTTCTGCAAATTATTATCAGGAAGTAACAACAACGAATGAACATCGTTACAATGAAAATAAAATAAAACACTGACTTTTTATAAGGAAAACCCTTTTTCATTCTCAACTTCGCAGCTACTTGACAGCGTGGCTTGTTAATATTTGTGTTTCAGGGTTTTATAAATATTTTTTCTAATTCTCACAATTTAACACAGGTAATTGCTTCCCAAATATGGAATGGATAATAGTCTTAGTTCAGTTACTTCACCTTCAATGCAAAAATAATCAACTTTTGAAGCAAGGAAATAACCATCATTTATGTGTATTGACCAGTCTGGTCAGCTGCGCAGCACAGCCTCAGCATTTCCTTGAGGTGTGAGATGAAATGAATTGTGCCAATCTTGTTCTCAGGTACTCTGACACCTGAATTATTACCTCATAGAAGTGGTAGCATCAATATTATTCCTTCTCCTACTCTTCTTGTTCAGGAAGAAAGGAATATCTTTGTTTTCAGATTCTGTTTCCTTTTTAATTAAGGGCTCTGCACTCTCAAAAAAGTTCCATATTAATCACAAGTGGAAGGAAGCATGCAGGCTTTGAACCGTGGCCAAAGCTCAATATTTAAAGAATTCTCTTTTGGGGAAATTACTCAGGTCTCTCTCCTAGATTCCTGATTTTGCCTGTGCTTCTGTGAGCATCACCACAAACAAGACCCTAGGGTACTTTCATGAATGAATCCCTCTGTTTAGGTACTCAGCATTTTTTTTACAAAAACTGAAAGTGTTTTTCTCAGAGCTGGTATCCCAACATGATAATGTGAATCTCTTCTGTTTCATCTGAGAAAATCCAACGAGGAACCGAGACATCAAACAAACAGGAGAAGCTTTTCTGTTTGGAAAGTTGTCTGTTCTTCAAACAGACATCTTCACCTTTTATTTTCCTTAGGGAAAAAAGATAAGCATTTTTCATTACAAGAGAGTTAAAGATATAAATTAAGCACTTTCCATTTTGATATACAGGATTAATGGAAAGAACTCTTGGGACCTCTGAAAGTCTGATCCAAGGAGAGGTAAAACCAAACATAATATAGGCCAACTGGCTGAATGTGTTAAGTAAAGGAAGAAAAGAGAAAGAAAATTTGACTGTGCACAGAAGTTTGAATACAGAGTTTAAAAAAATAAAAAACAACAACAAAACAAAACAAAGTTGATGAGAACTGAACATTCACATTCTCCCATGTCAGAATGTCACTATTATTTGGAATGGAAAGAGTTTGTAAAGTATTGACAGGCTGAATTGATTTAAGAGTTCTAGGACATAGTAACCATTTAACAAAAATATAAAGGTGGGTAAAGGTTTTCTTAACTCTTGAATGAAAACCAAAACAATCTTTTTCATGAAGTGTGGTAAATGTCTTTTCTCAAACTGATTTTCAGTGTTACAGGGAAGAAACCCACTATCAGGCATCCTGCATATAAACAATTCCATTATGTCTTTTATTCCCATTTGAAGGTTTCACAGAAGCAATTGCTCTAAGCCAGCATTTATCTGGATTTTTCTTTCTAGGTAAGGAAGGGATGAACAGGGAACAACATTCTATGATTATAGCAAAATCATTCCGAGGTGAGAAAACACTAGACCTGTAGATACTTTTTGAAATCTATTGGATTTGCCTTAAAAAAAAAAAACAAACCAAAAAAAACCCCACCCAAAACAACCCCCACCTCCCCCCTTAAAAAACAAACAAACAAACAAACAAAGAAATCCTCATTCAAATTCATTATTTCCTTACACAGTTTCAGTTGTGGAAATATATATGTACCCTGAAATACCACTGTCATTTGAAAAAAGATAGCATCTGAGTATTGCACGGGTGGAAATGTAGGTGAATAATCCAGGCAGGGGATATGAAAGGAACACTGAATATATCTTTTGAGGTCTGACAGATGTCTTACATATCCTCATATCACATTTCATGAAGGCCTGATCCTGTCAGTGTGCATTAAACTTTCTGTGATGAGATAAGAGCAGAGAAGACCTCCACCTACATCACTGAAATCCAGAGAAATATATACTGGGAAATTTATGGGTCACTTCAGTGGTTTAGAACTACTCAGATGAAGATTTAGTCAAGAGAGGAACTCATGTGACTAAGGGCTGCACAAAGTGCTGCCTCAAGAGGATTACATTCCTCTGATATTGGGAGTGTTTTGGATTGTAACTTTCAGTTGGTGGACTCTGTGTGCAGATTACCACACCAGAATCTCCAGTATGCAATTAAGAAAAATTTCCAATACCCCTTTTGGAAATCTACGGATGATGGCTCCTAACAGTTTTAAATTCCCATTGTTCTTTCTCTGTCTGTTTTAGAAGTGTTCTAAGTAAATTTGACATTTCTTCCACTTCTTTCTATTTTTTTTAAATCTTTCTTTTTAAGAGAAAGGAATTGAATAGTGAAAACAAGTGAGTTGTTTAGTGTGTTTAATTGCACAGTTGACAGTGACTGAGAACGCTTTTTAATGTGTGATTTTTTTTTTATTGGTGTTTTTTGGGTTTGTTTCTTTCTTTCTTGATTTTTGACTAAGTTTGCCAATTCTTTTTAGCATTCTAAAGCCTGTCTATAAGCCTCTTGAAGTCATTGGAAGAAAATTAGAGGTCAACATTTCCTCCCTTCCCACAGGGATTCATTGAGTGCCTCTGTGTCCTCTGAGAGCAGACCAGGATAAGTGTCCTCTGGCTTAATGCTGCAGAGGATTTTTCACCCTCTGTTATGACTGGCAGCACGTTTCAGCCTGATTTATGTGAACAAAGCCAGGAAGCAAGAAGCAATAGGACACAGATCCTCCGAGACTTCAAAGCCAAACTTTTCCCACTTAAATGTCAGCTGAGTACTGTCAGCACCATGGAAAGCTCTGACAGAAAGACACTGAGTCTTCTCTGTTCATTTAATATCCTTGTGGCAGCAGGCCATGCACAGTGCCACACTGGGAAATAAAATGTGCCCATGTAGAGGATGGTAAGGTGAGGCAATTGCCTCACAAGCATCCCATACACAGACACTGTAGCAAACTCAGGATTCCACGACTCTCTGTTTTAATGACTCACCTCAGGATCTCCAGGAGGAGAAAAAAGAGAAAGAGTTGAATTTCCTGCCCACTTATAAAGTGATAGCAGGATTATGGGAGTGAATAACAAAATTACAGTTTCTGAGGATGACCAGGACTGTCCTCTGGAATGGAACGGAACTTCATGTCTGTGGTCATCTTAAGGGAACATGGGACCCTTCAAACTACCACAGAGAAGGATCCAGGGTCACATGAACTATCCTGAGGCAGTCTCTGGCCCCATTGTCCTGGTGCCCTGGATACCCCAAAATCCCTCTCACTCCATGGTTTGAATGGGAGAGGAAAGGTGTGAAAAACCTGTTTCCTCACCTTGCCCTGCAGGCTTGAAGTGAGGGAGGAGCAAAGAGTCCTTCCAGCATGAGGGGTGACACATGCAGATGTCCACACTGAAATTGGGCTGGTGATTGGCTGTGTGCTTCGTGCCTAGGAAATGGTAAATCAAATATTTGTCTTGGAGAAGGGATAAATATTGGGGTGATTCCCACCTTGGAGTTCTCCCCCGCCTTGATAGTTCCTGCAGAGAGAGTCCCTGGTGCTGCTAAGGACAAGCTCCTGAAGGACTGGACCGTCCCTGCTTAAGATCATGGGATCACAGGATCACCCGATGTCAGTGGTTGGAAGGGACCCAAGGAGATCTGGGCCCAAGGACGGCTCCCCCACCATAAGCACTCTTTGTGCAAGCTTAACGGCTTAATGAGCCTCAGATATCCTTTGAAAGAGAAAGAGATGACAAGCACCTGAACTGCCCTTTCTCTCAGACAGCCTTACTCACCTCATGAGTAACTTTTCTGCTCATCCTGATTGATAGTGGGAAAATCTGTGTTTATAGCTTAGCCTTTTCCATTCCCTGACTTCTAAAATAGCCAAATTTATCTATAGTATCCTTTGTAAGATACTCAATCAAACTGAATCTGCTAATTAAACTTAATTTCTGTATATAGTTCTGGGGGCAGGGTTTCAGGAAAATAAAGTAATTCTATTTTTATATATATTCCTGACTCAGCCACATTAATTCGCTGCCTCCACAACACCGGTTTATGAGTTTGTGTTCTGGCCCAGTACCAAGTTTAGCAATGCACAAAACAACAGTAAAGCTCTGTCTGGAATCTGAATGATGAGATCTGGGGTGATGCTATAGGCAATAGGATTAGAGCTTTAGGTACAGAATTATGCAGTCCTTGTTTGCATCAGTGACTTTTATTGGATTCTTTGAAAATTTAGGATGCTGCTAAATTTAGGTGGTTGGGATGAAAAGGACCCAGATTCTTCCTGTCCATAGCTGTGCTGAAATAAGGAATAGTGGCTCAATCATAAAAATAAAGACTATAGTCAGAGGACTTGCTCTAATAAAAATTAATATTTCATCTAGTTATTCAAAAGCCAAGTGCTGCAGATGACTCACCACTGGGTGAAGTTCATGCCACAGGTATCACTGCCTGAATAAACAATGCTATTAATTGTTTGCATTTAGTTATGTTTGTTAATCTCTTTTGGACATGTTATTTCCAGTTATCACCAAGATAAATCTGCAACCTGACAAACTGCAAACAAGAACTGCCGTGCACACCAGTTCATTCATGCCAGTGGTTTCAAGTGGCTGAACTCTGAAATACATCTGTCTTAGGAAGAGAAGTATCATACCTATCAAGTAATTTTTTTTCTGTGTCAGAATAGCAATATCACAATGATGATCTGATCTCAATGGCTGGAGTAGGACTATGAATAATAGTATTTAATCAAAATATTTATTAAAATCTGTACTATTATCTTAATAGGAAGATGTTAAAAAGTTTTTTTTTAATTTTTAAATTATCACAGTCAATTAGCAGATGTTCTCCATATGTAATTATTTTAACTCAAATGAAAAGCTGAGTTAAAACATTGCATCTGTGTAGGGGTAGATTATGTTCAGGCACTTTGAGAGGATGAAGGCAGAGAGGAGCAATAATGTGGACCAGGATGCTTTGGCTAAGTTCCAGTTTGCTAATCATATCCTATTTAGTCAAAGCTGCATGTTAGTTTCAATTAATTGTTGTGTTCTCACATTTCCTTGGAGGGCTGGGTCTTTTCCAATATACAATTGAAAAGCTGCTTTTTCCCATGAGTGCCTATCTTTAACTGTCAAGTAACACAGATTTCAAATGTCAAGCGTTTTTCAACTTCTTTTTTGTGTATGGGAAAGGTTTTACACTTTATCTATCTCTCTGTGTAGATATATATGAAGATTCATATGTATGTTTTTTCTTTAAAGGTTTCTTTAAAAGCTACCTACAAACTGCATCTTTATGTCACATCATTTGTACTAAAATATCCAATAATTCTGGCTTTATAGTTGTACAGCTGATGGCTTTATAGGCTAGTTCAGCTGATCATCTGTGGGAACAGAAAGTGAGAAAAATAGTAACTATGCTAGTTTGAGCCTAGCTAGAATGTTTTGGTGAGAAGGACTAGATTACAGGCTGTGAAAGGAAAAAAATGGTGATGTCTACTTCGATCATAGGCTTGCTGAGATGTATAAAAACAAAAAGCAAAACATAGATTAACAAGTTTTGCTTCTGCTTCTGGTGAGCTTGGAGCTGTATCTCTCTTCTAACCTCACCCTCTGTTTCTTTAAATAATCCACTTATCTTCCTAACCCCCTGGCTGAACCTCCATTCTTCCTTGGGACTGGGGTAAGGTTAAGAGGGGTAGGGGGAAGGTGAAAGGGCAGTCGAGAGCCCCTCCTGGGGACTCAGGTTTCTGGGAGGGCTGTTGTGTTTCTGTATTACCTTTTACTTTGCATATTTCTGTATATAACTGTATATACTGTAAATATCTGCTTGTATATTCTGCTAGCTGTAAATAGAAGTTTCATTCATATTTCCAGTCCGGGCTGAGTCTAGTCTGGGTGATTTACACAGTGTGGGGAGTGGGCAGGTAACACCCAAACCATCACAATAACAAATGAGTGGTGGCTTTGGTACCCAGCAGCTGCTGGCTACCTTATCTCAGAAAGGATAGATAAGGGACATCTTGTTAATGAGAAAAACAAGGCATGGTTTATGCAGAAGGACTGGGTTGTCTTTGCCTAATTATGATAATGTGTAGGTGTGTGCCCTAATGCTCAAAGGCTATATAATGAGAGTCAGAATGATGAAGAAAGATTCTCTGGCATAATTCACATTTAATTGGTCTGGAGTCCATGTGGCATTGCTTTTGATCACACTGATCTGTAAGGGCTTTGACCATGCCTCCTGCAGCAGCTGATAGATAGTTGCAACAATCATCGAAATTGATTTTCAGTGTTTTGGTAGTGATGGTCTAGTATTGAGCTTTCACTGCAAGGAGACTTTAGAATCAGTACTTTTTGATGGTATGATGACAACAGGGTCAAATCCAGCATACTTAGGTCCAAGGCATGGGTTAAAGGCAAAACTAAGTTTGTCCAGACAAACCCGGATTTTTTATTATTACAGTGTTTGTCAAGTAGATTAATGTGCATCTATGGTTACTCATGTGTGAAGGTCATTGTTATTACTTGATCATGGAATTTATATCCCATAATGCTGAAGGAATGGATATAGACTTCAAATAACATTGAAGCAGCATTCCAATAATTAACTCTATTTATGCTCTTGTAAAATGAATATTCCACATTTAAGTGAACAAAATTTGTTTGGCTCAAAATCCAAAGCCTGACAAACTCAGTAGAAGATTTTCTACAAACTCTTTTATGGTGGTTTGGGTGTTCCCCACCCCCCCACACACTTTAGAAATCACCCAGACTAGACTCAGCCGGCTCTGAAAATTCGAATGAAGCTTCTATTTACAGCTAGCAGAATATACAAACAGATATTTACAGTATATACAGTTATATAAAAGTAAAAAAAGTAATACAGAAACACAACTCCCCTCCCAGAAACCTGAGTCCCCAGGAGGGACTCTCAACCACCCCCTCACCTTCCCCCTACCCCTCTCAGCATTACCCCAGTCCCAAGGAAGAATGGAGGTTCAGCCAAGGGGATTAAGAAGCAAGGTCAGTCAGTATCAGCAAAGCAAATGGAGGGTGAGGTTAGAAAGCAAGATGGAGTTCAGCCAGCAGCCCCAGCTCCCCAGCAGGTGAAGTGCCCAGAACAAAGAGAGCAAGTCACCTTATCTTTGTTTGCTTTTAATTCTAATACATCTCAGCGAGACTGTGAGGGAAGTAGACCTCACCATTGTTTTCATTTCTCAGCCTATGATCTAGTTCTTCTGACCAAAACATTCTAACTAGGCTCAAACTAGCACATCTTTTGAGTGTGTGGGTTCTAAGTGATAAGAATTTTACACGAACCGGAACTTTACAAACAGCCTTTACAAGAGAATAGGAAATCAAATTAGTAGTTTACAATTATTCAGAACTCTTCCCCTAATGATTTCATTCCAATTTGAAAATGGACTCCTTGGAACAAGCTTTAAATCTGTTTAAATATACATACATACTGAAAGAGTTTGGTTTAATTAAGTATAACTTCTTAATCATATGTTTTTACTCCCATCTTTCTAATGTTTCAGTATTTTCACTACCTCTAGCCAGACATTAGATTTCCTAAGGCAGCCTGATCCCTGTCTTGACAGGCTATTAATTATCACAGCTGGAGGTGAGCTGCTGTGGCTGTTTCCTGTTGTTTGTTAGTTGAGAGTAAAACTGAATGAAAATAAGGAATTAAAAACAAACAAACAACAACAAACAAACAAACAAACAAAAACCCCAGGGGTAAACCCCTACATTTATGCACAATGCACATTGGTCGAACAGCTGCTGGGTTATTTTTTAGGCAATCTTTGATGTCTCTTATCCTTCTTTCTTGAACTTCTCTTTTCTGAACTCAGAAATCTTAAAACACAAAATAATGTGATAGCAGATTAGTACAGAAGGTAGCAAATTATGGCTGAAAATATCTTGCTATACTAAAAGATATTTCCAAGAAATCTAGAGAAAGAGGTTAAAGTCAGGTGGTGATGACAGGATATATATCAAACAGAAGACCTCTTCCAACAATAAGCTGGAATCTCCCAGGAATCACTGCGAGATCCTAAATTCTCTACATTTAGCTGTTGTCTGAAATTACTGTTTGTTTAGTGTTTTTTTGTTCGTTTGGTTTTGGTTTTTTGGGGGGGGGGGAGGGGTGGGGTGGAGGGTGTGGGTGAATTGTTTGATCTGGGTGATGATTCAGTCATTGATTTAATTTCTCTGCCTGCTGTGGTGAATGAGACTGGCTGAGTAAGATGGGTGTTTGCAGAAGGATGTTGTTTGGGTTCCCAGGAACCTTTCCACAAGCATCTGTGCCACTTTCACACTGAGATGAAGCAGGTCTCTCCCAGGAACATGCACGGGTTGTGAGAATATTCAGCCCAGGAAGAAGGATGATTCTGGTCTCAGGACCAGGATGTGCAAAAGCAACCAAGGAGCACTGCTTGACTCACAGTCGATAGAAGTTTTCTTTTACTTTGCTTCTGAGGCACATCTGGTACTGATGTTGAGGAGGAGTACAGAGAAGGAGTTGGAGGACTTTGTACAGCTCACGCCTGGACAAAGTACCTCCTGTAAAAAGATGTATTCATACTTGTGTGAATTCACGTTTTTAACTCCAGTACTGCTTCTAAAGCTGTGAAGAGTAGATAGTGTCCAGGAGAGGGCAGTGTTGCACTCAGGTATCAGATGGATCAGGCTGGAAGGCAAGGAGCATTGTGAAAATGCTGTGAGTGATGAGAAATTGTCCTTGTGTAATCACTTAGCAACAGATTATTCTGCAACATTTACATTCACTTTAGTATTTGTATCTGGTCAGTCTCTATCATGGAAGTCACTAGATGTTCAGCAAGGTAAACTGTTAACACCACCATTGTCTTGTGGTTTCATTTTTCTTCCTAGTTACAATGAGATCTGAGAGGAAGAAAAGGGAGGAATGGTCATCCTAAGATTAAATGTAATTGCAGTGCTAAAAAGGAAACATTTTCATAAATGAAAACATAAACATTTTCATAAATGAAAACATAAACATCACATAAGGGGCATTTTGCAATGCTTCCTGAAAGTGAATTTCCGTTTTCTGTCCACTTTCTCCAAAAGATCTACTGTGCCCTAGTACCTCAGCCTGGATATCCATCACCTGTAGCTCATTCATATAGTGTGCCGTTCATTTCATCTCAAAGGACCCCAGCAGCCTTGGCTACACTCAAATGTAGCTAAATCAGTTGAGATCAGATTCTTTCATTGTTTTGCAGCATGGTACCGAGACATGAAACCACGAAAGGAGGTAGAGTGTGAGTTGACAGCAAAGTTCTTAATATATGTGTTATCACTAACCCAATCCAGATAGTGAACTGCAGTGACCCACAATGGATATGACAAATGCATAACTCATCCTGACCACCATCTGGAAAGAAAGGGAGAATGACAGACAGACTTCAGCTTCCAGGGAAAGATGTATGATGATCTGTGAACTGAAGTGTCCTTGGAGCCACAAGAACTGTCTGGTACTGCATACTGACAGAGAAAATGTTTTATGTCCAGCAAACTGAAATACTGGGATAGTGCCCTATTTCCATATAAAGGCTTCTGGTAGTATATGACACTCATTTCTTCTGTACTTGTTTTTAGAAACAAGCACTTGTTTCCTGTCTGAGTTTCTCTTGTCAAGTGTGTAGTCCTATACACTGCTGAAATGGAGACCTGCATATTTAGCTCCAGCCTCCCACTTCATTGCAGCTCAGTCTGCATCTCAGAGGTGCCCACCACACATCAGCTTCTTTTCTGCTCATCTGTGAGTATTACTACCATTGTTCTTGGTGTGCACACCCAATGCATGTCTGTCATTCTACTCCATGAAGCTTACACTTCAGGATTCAAGTAACTTGAAAGAGTTGGAGAAGTCAAATTTCCCATGTGCAGCATTTTAATGACTTTCTTGTGCTACGAAAGCCTAGAATTCACCCCATTCTTGTACAGCTGTGTCTCACATCAGAAACAGATTTCCTTGAGAAAAAAGCACATGGAAGAAAAGGAGCAATGAAGGACAAGAAAGAACAATGAAGGCCAAGTTCAATGCAAACAGGCCATGCTTCTTCACACAAGATGTAGTTAAGTTGCAAAAATGCTCAATGAAAAGTGCTGTGGAAATAATTCATCTGTGTGATTATTGGGGAAAAAATAGACAATTTCCTCAACAAGAATCTCTGTCTCTTTCATCCCTGCAAAAACTAGTGTTTAGAAACAAAACAGAGCTTTGGAGGTGGTCATCTGAGCAGTCTTCATTTACTAGCCTTTGAAAGTTTACTATTATATTGTAAAAAATTAAAAATTGCTAACTAGATGAATTTTAATCTACATTACCCAAACATCTTAGTACTAGTCATCTGTGCTCTAACATTAAGATCAACAATCAAAGACAGTTTGTGTGTAAATTTGTCTTGAGAACAACCTAGAGAAGATGTTCAGTAAGTTACCTTTTTTAAGTTCTTCTCTTCTCTGCAGATGTTTTATAGTGACGGTAAGGCTGAAGCCATGGTACTTGAATAATGATCTCAGACTTAGCAAACTAGGCAGTGTCAGGACTGGGACATATTTGACTGGAGAAACATCCAAGACAACAATCCTGAACACCAATATGGTTAGATAATCATTCTCCATTTATTTCCACGTTACAGTGAGTTATATGCTTACTTGGAAGAGGCATGCATAGCTAACTTAGTTTAAGATTGGTACATGTGGAAAGTACAGATCGGCTTAAGGTTATGTGTGAGGTACAAATAGGTTAACTTATATAAAAAACCTGTAGGGTCAGCTTCCTGTGGCTGGCAGACTCTGCCCCCTGCAGCTGCATATGGGGGGCTGTTATTCACCACCTCAGTCCCTGCCTCCGGGATCGATTCAGGGATGCTCTGCAGCACGGGTTGCTAATTCTTATCAATTCATGTCCTTCTGTCACCAAGAAATCTGTCAACAGGTGTCCAGGTGCATTTCCCCAGGAAATCTTCCTGTGTATTCATGCATTCAGAGGGGTCCAGTGGCAGTGCCGGGGGAGGGCCTCTGCCCCCTCCCTGCGCTGTCCATACCCCAAATACACATAAGCCTTTTCTCTTCGGGGTAGCTGAGGTAAGATGTATGCATCCTGGGCATCCCAGCCAGGCTGAGGTCCAGGAATTTCCAAGGCATTGTCCATTGATTTGCATCCCTGAGCTAACGGCCAAGCACCTAGTCTGAGTCCTGGAGGTTAACAAAGGCAATCTTTATCTTTGTTGATTAGGGAGAGACTATGCAATCATTATCTTTGTTGATGAACAAAAGAGAGGATTTAGACTCTCAGAGATGGTTGTCACTGATCTGCTGTTTTTTTACAGAACTTCTCCTTTAGTTGATGCACTTACCTGTATATGAGGATATTCGATGATGCATGCATAATTGGGACTTGTTCCACATAATAGGAAAACTTTCAGAATTCTCTTTGGTTATTAGTTAGAAAGATTCCATCAAGCACATCAAGGAGACCAGATTATTTAAATGTTAACGGAGGCAGAGGTGAACATAAAGGAATGAACTATTCACACCCAATATGTTCTATTTGCTTGACATGTGCATGGGTTTGAAGAAAAATTACACCCAAACACATCTAGATTTCAAGTAGCTAAGATAGAAAATAGCAAAGTATTTCTTATGCCACTGACAGAACCTGTCAAAGGAAAGGACTTACTGGGGGCATTATCATCATTCTGGTTCATGCTTTCTGAGAGAGACAGTGTGTGGATTGCTGAATTGTTGCTATTTTGAATACTTCAGGAGAGGGAAAGCCAAAATTTGAGCAGTGATCATCTGATTATAGCAGTTTCTCCAAAATGTTAAGTGTATGTAATAATGCCTTTTTCTGTGGAGTTTAAACTGATCACAGGCTTGCCGCTAAAATGTCATATCATGGAAGGGAAGATATAGATGTTTTCAGATGGGTAGTGTATTTTCTATCAGTGAAATTTCTCTGAGATGATGGGCTCTTTAATACGTTCTATCCAGGAGGCTCTGTCCCTAGATTGAATATTTGCCCTTGGGATCCAAGTACAGACAGCTGGTCTTGCAGTGTGGAACAAGAATCCCTCTCCCCACTTTATTACCTTATTGAACTGGCTATCTTGGAGGCAAACATGTTGCTGCTGGTCTCCTATTTATCACAAGTGAAGGTCAGTCTGTATCCAACCAGTTTCATTCTCCCTCTATAATTACTTCACACAATGAAAGAAACATTTTTCAGTACTCTCTGTCAGTGTGTTCACCACATAGTTCATGTCATGGATTTATTTTCTTATCTTGCTTGCTGGCACATCTACTTCTTAGGTAATAATCTCTTTCTTTCTAGAAAGAGAGGTTTCCTAAATGTGTGTGTGGGTGTATAGAAGGGACGCAGGCTTCATTTTGACTGATTCTTTCTTGTTAACCCTACCAGTTTAGCTATTTACTTCTCAAAAGTATTCAGCAATTGTGTTAATATGGAAGGAATCAAACAAATTACCTTGATTTGTATTTTAAATTTTAGAGATAGTTTATTGAGTGAGAATCAATGTATTTCAGTCACTTGCATTTCCTGCTTCGTTTTGTCTTGTATGAATAAAACATGCTTGTGAAAATTTCCTCAGAAGGGAACAGTCTGGGCAAAGTGACTGAAATTTTGTTACTCTGTTCATGTTACAATGTTGAATAGCTGCCATCAGTAATAAATTAACATTTTGTCATAAACTCTAAATTTTCTCTAAGAAACCACCAATATATTCTGTGGTGGTACTAAGGAAAATAATGATTGTAAGTGGTGTGCAAGATACAAAGTAGGGGGTGTGGATTGGATATAGGAAAAAATGTCTTTACTGAAAGAGTAATCAGGCATTGAAATAGGTTGTCCAGGGAGATGATGGAGTCACCGTCTTTGGAGATGTTCAAGAAGCTTGTGGCCATCGAACTTTGGGACATGGTTTATTCGCCATGGTGGTCTTCAGTTGACAGTTGGACTTCATGAACACATCAAACTGTCACATAGTGTGCATGTGTCATGGAGGGGAGAAATTTATTAATGTGAGAGGACATTTATAAAAATATATATTTATTAACTTCGATATTTTTGAACTCTCACCACCCCCAACCACTGAACTTATGACATTAATATATATTCTTACATGGTTATGAAGACATTATGGGAATATATATCAAACTGTAACTGTTATAATAACTATTTGAAAATATTAAAGAGGGTTTTCCCCGCGGCTAATGCTGCCTGGGGTCTATATACTGTTCACCCAGCAGGGTGGGCTGAAAGCTTTCTGCTCTATGGCAGATGCAATAGAAATTAGAGAGGCGTTTGCTCATAATTCTCATTAGTTATAAATCACCCTCCAGGCTACGTCACAGCCTCTATATATTGTCCAACTCCTCAGGGTCTCTGCCCGTGGACTCTGAGGCTGGAATACTCCCGGCTTCAGGGGGCAATAGTGTGATAGTTTGGGTGTTCCCCACCCCCCACACTTTAGAAATCACCCAGACTAGACTCAGCCGGCTCTGGAAATTTGAATGAAGCTTATATTTACAGCTAGCATAATATACATGCAGATATTTACAGTATATACAGTTATATACAGAAATATACAAGGTAAAAAGGTAATACAGACACAACTCCCCTCCCAGAAACCTGAGTCCCCAGGAGGGGCTCTCAACCACCCCCTCACCTTCCCCCAACCCCTCTCAACCTTACCCCAGTCCCAAGGAAGAATGGAGGTTCGGCCAAGGGGATTAAGAAGCAAGGTCAATCAATATCAGCAAAGCAAATGGAGAGTGAGGTTAGAAAGCAAGACGGAGTTCAGCCAGCAGCCCCAGATCCACAGCAGGCAAAGAGATGAGAGCACAGCCCAGAGTGAAAGGCCCAAGAGAAGTGACTTTATCTAATGTTTTGCTTTTCCTTTCTACACATCTCAGCAAGGCTGTGAGGGAAGTAGACCTCACCATTGTTTTCATTTCTCAGCCTATGATCTAATTCTTCTCACCAAACATTCTAGCTAGGCTCAAACTAGCACAAATAGTCTCTGACCTTCTGCTGCTGGCTCCTTCTGGCTGCTGTGTCCAGGGAACTTGTAGGCAGGATTTCCAGGTGCAGAGGAAATACGATCCTGTGCAGACAAGCGGGTCTGCTCCTGGTAACTCCTGGTAATCGCACACACCAGGGACTAAGGCAGTGGGCGTGCAGTGAAATGCACGGCTGCACGGGGAACTTGAGCTCCATAAAGGCAGGCTTAGGTGAGCTCTGTAAGTAAAGTACACAGGCAACTGAGCGAGTCAGTGAACACTTGGGCGAATGAGCTAGTGAGCGAATGAACTGTTCTCTATTTATTAAATGTGGGGCGAGATCAATTGTCTCATTTGCCACACAATGACCAATCAGGTTGGCAGTCAGGCAACCTTACCATAATAGGCAAGAAGCCACAGGCCTGGACTTTCCAAATATGGGGATCACATGGGCCTAGCGCCTGGCAAGCATGAGCTGGGCATGTTTGGACTTACACAACCTAAAGCCTGGGCAGGCCAGACCTCACGGCACCAGACTCATTGTGCCCCTCTGTGCTCGCCATGTGCTCACCTCTGGTTATGAGCAGAAAAACATGTCCAGCCAGGGCAAGGCATATACAAATCTATTTTCGGGCCTATGGGCCCTCCAAAACAGCATGTCACACACTGTGCATGCAAACCAAGTCAATGTAGCTGCATGTGCTGTTAGAATAAATGAAGAGTCAAAATAAATTTTAAAAGTATGTATACATTTTAACATAAAACTAGACCATTTTAACTCATTAAAAATATGTATATGTATATATAGACCTTGCAGCCAGCCCTTCAGTGCCAGTTTCTGTGCACTGAAGTGAAATTGGTGGACTGCTGACCCTTCTGTGCTCAATGTCCATCCCACTTGCCCATCTCCACTGGTGGAGGCAGAAAGAAGGAACATGTGACCAATACCTTTTGAAAGCTTCACTTTTGTATGCTAACGTAAGCCTAGGAAGATCATGGAACAGATCCTCCAAAATGCCACGCTGAGGCACATGGAGGACAGGGAGGTGATTCAAGACATCCAGCATGGTTTTAGTAGTCCTGTCTGACTAATCTAGTGGCTTTCTATGATAAAATGACTATGTCAGTGTTGTAGAGGCAGGGAATTAATGCAGCTGAGTTAGGAATATATATAAAAATAGAATTATTTTATTTTCCTGAAAACCCACCCCCAAACTATATACAGAAATTAATTTAATTATAATTTGCAGATTCAGTTAGATCGAGAAGATCTTATAAGGATACCATAGGTAAATTTGCCCATTTTTGAAGTCAGGAGTTGGAAAAGGCTAAGCTACTAAACATAGCATTCCCCACTGTTAATCAGGCTGAGCCAAAAGTTCACTCACAGGCGAGTCAGGCTGGCTGAGAGAAAGGACGGTCCAGATTTTTGTCCTCTCGCTCTCCTTCAAAAGACGTCTGAGGCTCGTTAAGGCCTATCAAGCCGCATAAAGTAGGTGCTTATGGTGGGAATCCATCCAAAGCAGGGACAGTCCTATTCCTCAGGAGCTTGTCCTTCAGAGTGCCAGGGGACTCTTTCTGCAGGAACTATCTAGGCAGGCAAGAACTCTAAGGCGGGAACCCCAAGTCGGGAAGTCCTCCAATATTTATACTCTTCCTAGAAAAAGAGTCAAGTTACCACTTCCTAGGCGCAAAGACCACAGCCAATCACCAGCCCGTTTCCAGCATGGGCAACTGCATGGGTCACCCCTTGTGCTGGAAGGGTCCTTTGCTCCCCCCCTTCATGGCTGCATGGCAGGGGGCGGAAATAGGTTTTTTGTGCCTTTTCCCCTCCCATTCAAACTACAGAGGGAGTGGGATTTTGGGATATACTGGACTCCAGGACAGTCAGTAGATATGGATGTGATCTATCTGGATTCTGCAAGACCCTCTCTTCAAAAGAACTGAAATAGGTTGACCATCCCACTTGTTCATGTTCTCTCCAAATTGATCACGCAGAATTATCCAAAGTGACGCATGTGGTTGCTGATGTCTAGGTGCAATTTATCTCCTCCTGGACTGGAATTGCCTCACAGGAGGTGGGTGTCTGTTACTGATGGCAGAAACATGCACCCATTCAGATGATGCAGGGATAGTATCCTTTACCAGTTTGGAAATGGTTTTAAGATCCTTCTTCAATTCTCTCATGCTATTCTTAATGCAATTCTCAATGCTATTGTTAATGCCATCTTTTATCTCTGTACCTAGAGTTTTTATGGCACAGATTACGGCAGAATGTGACAAGCTGCCCTCTATCTGCCTCAGCTGGTCAGTGAATTCACCAACAGTGAAAGACCTTCCTTTATCACCGCTTGATAGAAACCTGCGAGCCAAGATGTTAGCATAGGATGAAGGAGCAAGCTTAATAAGCTTCTTCATGAGACCTGTTCCAAGAGGAATGTCATCAGGCTCATGTGTGCCATCATCTCCATAGAGCACCTCCTTCACAGCAAACTCCTTCAGAAGCTTAATTCCCTGCTCAATGGTGTTCCACTTGGCTGCCCATGGCAGATCATCTCGGGAAGGATATCTCATAGTCACAGCCAACAGAAGGCATGTCCACAAGCTAACCTTGTTAGGTATTTGTCCACTCCACTCTCCTTGGTGAGTGGTCCTAGCTGCTTTGCAGACTTGTCTCCTACCTTCAGGGCCTTTGCACCAATAGTGCGGCATGTCACCAGCCAGCTTAGGATTTGCTCTCCTGATTCCCTTGAGTGTGGACAGAGTTTTTGGTAACAGAAGGACACGAATTGATAAATATGAGCAACGCCATGCTGCAGAGTGTCCTCAGATCCATTCCGGGGGCAGTAAAACCAGGTGGTGAATAACAGACCCCCACATGCAGCTGCAGGAGGCAGAGTCTGCCAGCTGCTGGAGACTGACCCTACAAGTTGTTTATATAAATTAACCTATCTGTACCTCACGCATAACCTTAAGCCAATCTGTACATTCCACATTTACCAAACTTAACTAAAGTTAGCTATGCACGCCTCTTATAAGTTAGCACAGAAGTCGCTGTATTCACGGAAATAAACGGAGAACGATTATCTAACCACATTGATGTTCACAATTGTTACTCTGGCAGGTTCAATGCCAGCAAATGGCACCTGAACAGGAGTACCAGGAATTGGGGAAGACCAAGGTATGGAGACGAGCAGCGGGCAGGACCACGATAATGGGCTGGGGTTGGGACACGCCAACAAGATTGCGGATGTTTCAAATCGAAAGTAATGTCACCAGTGACACCGGAGAGAGGGCGCTGCAAAAGGGGGCAGTAGCCAGACACTTGGACTGCGGCTGGGTACTCTGCAGAAGCAGGTAAGGCTGTGATGGATGCAGCACTGCATTTTTGGTGAGCATACTCTCTGTGAGAGGGCTTACGCCAGATATAAGCTCTGTGAGCTACTCAAATAGGAAGAGAGGGACTTTATGAGGCAGATATGTATGATTTTTAGCCCAGAGAGCTGGAGAGAAGTGGGAGATGCACTGTGGGACTCAGTTGTTACTGATGGTAAAGACTAAATTCACTCAAAAGCTCAGTTCCGCCTCGTGAAACATAATAAATACCTTAATGGACATGAAAGCCAAGCACCAGGTTGCTATGGCTACCATGCACGCTCGTTGCTGCACCTGCTTTTCCAGTCAACATGACCAGTAACACCCCAACTGGCAGAAAGCACTCAGCCAGCAAAAGCAGCAAACAGCCTTCTCAGTTTGAAAAGTTTTTTGGTATTACTGTAAGGATGCCCACTGCTGCAACTGCGCGTACCACAACTGATTTACTGAATGCTGCTAATGACCTGACAATAGCCGGCAAAGACCATCCACCCGTGGGTTCTGCTAAAGCAACTTTTACGCATGATTGCAAGGGTCTAGTTTGCTGTCTGAAAACACAGCCCACCACGCTCCCACCAACAGCATCTAGTAAAGGGCAGAGATTCTTCACTCTCAAATGGAAAGAGAAAAGGACAAAAAAGAAACCAAAGAGAAAGAGGGGAGAACAGCAGAGGAAAAGAGAAAGCAGAAGCAATCATACTCAGGGAACCAGACACCGTCCCCTTCTCCAGTGACAAGAGCCTCAGGAAAACAGTCCCGGATCCACCCTTACCATCCCCCACACCTTGTAGCTCGCCCCCCCCCCCAGCAGAATGCACCCTGCAGATGAGAAGCATAGCTGATAGAGCTTTCCTGACAGACTCCAGAAGTTAGAGGACTGAGTCCAGCCCGGAACGGGGATCTGTTAGACTTCTGCCATGCTTTTTTGGTGTCTCCTGGGGTCCGGAGGGGCAGGAGTGGGTGTGTTGGGGAATGCAGTGGGTCTGTGTAAGAGTCTGTGTTGCTTCAGAGTGCTAGACTATTTGCATATGTAAGCTTCTCCAAACACGGTGTCCACATTACCACATCAATGGCACAAAAGCCTTGTTAAAATCGCTCAGCTCCTGCTTTTCTTTACTTTCTCACTCTGCCTTCTGTCTGAGAGGTATTTACCAACTTATGAAAGAGCTTCTTAAAACATTGTGGCAAAGCACTTTCTGGACATGACCTACAACAACAGAGGTCTGGCAGAAACAGAGAAGTTTTTTAGAGGAAAACATCAGAAGGCTGTATCTGGTGCAGCTATAAATCTAACTCTGAGGTATGAGAAGGGAGAGGGACAGACACAGCCACCAGAAAATAGTTGATGTGGTGAGAAAAAGGCCCTGAGGGACAATGGAAGAAAGCAGAGGAGCAAGACAGGAGCAGTGAATCTACTCAGCCATGCCAGAGCTACTTGGGACGCCATAAGATGTTAAATGGTTATTAGTTGTACTATAGTTTTGGGATGGTCTTGACAGTGTGGTCATGATAGGGCTTGGGTAATTAAAATGGACTGTGTTGAGTAACTGGTAGCTATTATGGTAGAATATTATGGTGGGAAATAGTTTCATGACTGTATAGGTTAATGCTAGTTTCTTTTGTGCTGACTCACCGAGCGTGACGGTGGCACTGTAGCCAGAAGGGTGTGCTCTCAGAGCTCGGCGTGCCTTAGCGGACATCAGTCACCCATGGCTGCTGCTCATGATATGCAGCAGTCGCTAGAACAGGTGGTTAAAATGTTAGAAAAGTGGACACCCGAACATGCAAAACAACAGGAAGGGCTGCTGTGCCTGGCAACTTTGAGCACCTCGCCGCCCCCTCCTGCGCCTGCGGTTCAACCGCTGACCAAGTGTCTTCAGCAAACCCAGGAGCCAGATGCCGCTACTCAGGAAAAAGCATTACAGCATACTATTAAGTGGTCTGGAGTCATCAAAAATGCCCTGTTTGAGGGAGAATGGCAGCCAGTGCAGTCCACGGCTTTCCCCGTGCTGACGGGGGCAAATGGAGAGGCACACTGGGATGCCTGAGAGTGGAAGCCCCTGGAGCATGTGCAGAAGGTGGTTAAAGAATTTGGAATACGATTGGAACCCGCTAGGCAGATGTTAGACTTACTGTTTTCTGCCGATTGCTGCATGCCAATAGAATGTCGCAACTTGGCTAGTCTTATTCTGACCCTCTCTCAGTTTCACCTATGGGAAAGGGAGTGGTTCTGACAGGTGAGCAAGGAAGCCACCTGGCACCAGCATGCAGGAGATCCCCTGTATGGGTTAACACCTGAGACTCTAACTGGTCAGGGGATCTACCAGCCCACCAAGGTACAGCTGTGCTTCCTGCAGGAACTTCATGACTTGTCTACTAGTGCTGCAATCCTTTTACACCACTCCCAGCTTAACTCCTGGTCTCTCCCATGCAGGAATCAGGCAAGGGGCGAATGAGGAGTACAGCCACTTTGTTGATCAGCTGTGGGCGGCTCTGCAATATGAAGGCGATTTGGATGATACCACCAAGGCAGGGCTGATCAAAAGTATGGCATTTGAAAACACTAATGCCAAGACCAAGGGCATCTTAGCCATGTTGCCCGTGGGGGCGTCGGTGGAAGACATGTTAGAGTGCGTGTCACATGCCCAGGGTCGGGAGCAGTACGCCCTTGTGGCGGATGCCATGCATGCGTCTAATCAAGCTACGGCAGGCGACTTGGCCATGGCGGTAGGACGGGCGGTCGTGGATGCGTTTGACAGGAAGGCACTCTTTGTCTCGGCGAAACCACAGAAGGGGTGCTTGGCGGGCATGGAATGCTTTCACTGTGGGTGGCTGGGTCACATGAAACGGCGCTGTTCGGCCTCGGTATGGTGTGACTGCTGCCAGTCGCCTGACCATGCCGCAGCAGTCTGCTGGTCGGGAAACTTCAAACGCAGCGAGCAGCCGCGCGAAGACAACAGTAGCTGTGGTGCAGGACAGGCCAAAGGGTACCTGGACACCCATCATCCAGCCACCAGCGGGAGCCTCGGAGTGGATCTGGCAACAGCAGTGTCACCTTGCAGGATAACCAAGTCACGAAAATCCCTACCACCGCTTCGGAACCCCTATGTTGCAGGGCTCCCTGGGGGGCTCCTCCTTGGACAATCATCAGCTGGCCTCAAAGGTCTTATTGTGATACCGGGACTTACTGACGCTGACTGTAAGGGGCTGATAGCCATAATGGCATACACTATTGCCCTGCCTCTGTTTATCCCTGCTGGCAGTAAAATAGCACAACTTGCTGCACTCTCAAATCAACAGCCATCAGCTCCTCCTGACAGTAAGCTGTGAGAAGGAGGGTTTGGCTTCACCGGACTGGCAGTTTGCTTCACTAAGGTTCTGTCCCAGCGGCCCATGATCACGCTGGAAGTGTCTGCGAATGGGAAAGTGATAAGACTCTTGGCTATGGTGGATACAGGAGCTGACGTTACCATCATTAATCAGAGCCTGTGGCCTCCAGCCTGGACATTAATCAGTCCAATATCTGGCATAGTGGGAGTGGGAGGCAGTACGACTGCTCAGCAAAGCAAAGACCCTGTGAGCCTGTGCTGGGAGGACTGCACCATGCACCAGCGAGTCTATGTCATGCTATTGCCCAACAGCCTGCAAGCACTTATAGGCCGTGACGCCCTCAGTGAGCTTGGTGCTGTCATTACCAACGATCCCAGAGCACCTTTTCCTTGCAGGCTTCTGCCTGTATGCCACCACCCATACCCCTCACATGGACCACAGACAGACCAGTATGGGTAGAGCAGTGGCCTATGACTGCGGAGCGGCTTGAACATGCCAGGGCACTCATTCAGGAACAACTGAAGGCAGGCCATAGTCGACCTTATGTCAACCCTTGGAACACCCCTATTTTTATCATCCCAAAGAAATCTGGAAAATGGAGACTGCTGCAGGATCTCTGAGCGGTGAATGACCAGATGTAGGCTATGGGAGCGCTTCAACTGGGACTGCCATCACCAAGCATGCTCCTGAAGGACTGGTATTTGCTGATAATTGATCTAAAGGACTGCTTCTTCACCATACCACTTGCTGATCAAGATTGCCAGTGATTTGCCTTTACAGTGCCATCTGTGAATAAAGCTGAACCTGCGAGCCGCTAAGAGTGGACAGTTTGGCCACAAGGAATGAAGAACTCACCAACCCTCTGACAATTGTTCATTGCAAGAGCATTGCAACCCTTGAGAAAAAATTGGGCATGTACAATTATCTGTCACTATATGGACGACATTCTTTTCTGTCGTTCATGGTTGTTTGTGCCCAAAGACTTGGAAATGATTGAGACAGTCTGCAAATGAAATGGTCTGATTATCCACCCAGAAAAGATAGAGGCAGAGCCCTTGGAACTACTTGGGCTGGAGAATTACTGAGGCCACAATCAGACCCCAAAAGATTGACTTACATACAGACTTGACAACACTGACGGATGTCCAGAAATGTATGGATGATGTTCAGTGGGTTCGAAAGATAGTGGGAATAACCAATGAGGATTAGAACCACTGCTGCCTCTGTTGCAGGGCACGGATGCGCACAGGTACGTCTCCTTAACACCCCAAAAGCAGTTGGCAGTCAAGTCAATAGCCAATAAACTCCTGACTGGTGTATCCACCCGTTGCCTTGCTGATCAACCCCTAGTGCTTCTATGTGTCAATAGGCAGTGACATCCTTTTGCACTCATTGCTCAGTGGCAAAAAAAAAAGGGGGAAATTACCAAGGGTAGGAGAGATGCTAGTGCCACTGACAATGAGTGGAAGATTATAGAATGGGTATTTTTGCCCACTCATCCAAAGAACACCATACAGACCCGTGCAGAGGCACTTGCTGAACTGATTAAAAGGGGTAGGCTTAGAGTCATTGAAATTGATGGAAGACAGCCAGCTATGATTTGTGTACCATTGACCAGTGATCAGCTGGACTGGTGCCTCTACAACTCTGCATCATTACAGGATGCCCTGTTGGGGTTTACAGGGAAGATAAGTAATGCTTATCCATCTGGCAGGACCTGGCAGGTAGTTAAAGACTTACAGTGGTTTATAATTCCGAAATTAAGCCCCACACCTGTACTCGGACAAACAATATACACGGATGCAGGCAGGAATAAAAGGAAGGTGGTATGCACATGATATAACAATGGTCAATGGCATCATCACCTTATGGTAGGAACTAGAGACGACTCACTATAGACCCTAGTACTAACAGCAGTAGTGTGGGCATTCAAAAAGTGGGCTCAGGAGCCGCTGAATGTGATCATTGATTCTCTTTATGTTGCAGGTGTCATTGCCAGGATTGAAGATTCATTGCTAAAAGCATCAAAAATCGAAAGACTAGCACGATTGTTTTCAGAACTTAGACATTCGCTTTCTCAGCAATAGCATGACTACTGCATAATCCACATTAGAAGTCACCAATGAGATTCTGGACTAGGAGAAGGGAATTATAGAGCTGATAAGCTAGTGAGTGCCAGTCAGCTAGCTCCCCCAGTGAACATGTTCGAACAGCCACGTCTTACACATGATATGTTTCACCAAAACACTAGAGCATTATCAAGGCAATTTAGGCTTTCAATCACAGAAGCCAAGGGCATAGTTAGGCTCTGCCCACAATGCAGTAATCACAGGCCAGGTCTTGGCCTTGGGGTTAACCCAAGAGGCTTAAAGGTGTTGGAGATTTGGCAGATGGACGTTACACAGGTAGCACAGTTTAGGAGACTGAAGCAAGTTCACGTTAGCATTGATACTTTTTCAAAGGTAAGATGGGCTACTGCCCTAGCAGGAGAAACAGGAAAGCATGTCTGTAAACATCTTACTGCTGCCTTTGAGGTTTTGGGAGTGCCAGAACAGATAAAGACAGACAACGGGCCGGCCTATACCAGTGATAGACTTCAGCGCTTTCTTCAACTGTGGGGAGTAAAACATGTTACCAGAATTCCAAATTCTCCCACGGGTCAGGCAGTCATAAAAAGGGCACATCGAACATTGAAGGATTATATGGCCAAACATGCAGATATCACTGACCCTCAAGAGAGATTGAGTTTGTATTGAATTTTCTGTGCTTGACAGGTGATCAACAGGAACCTCCCATTGTGTTACACCATGCTACCCTAAAGAATTGTGCCATCAAGTTGATCCCCGGCCTCTTGGTGAAATACCGTAACCCAAAAACAGGGAACTGGGAAGGACCATCCCTGGTGTTGTTTAATGGTAGAGGTTATCTTTGTGTTTCCACAGAGCAGGGGCCACTTTGGGTGCCAAGTTGTTTTACAAAAGCAGCTGTCAAGGATGAGCAAGATGAAGCCAGAGCTGATACCGCTGATCCCGCTGATTCTGGTGTGCCTGCTCCTGAAGACGATGGAGACAGGGACAGTCATCCAGGAGATTGATACCAGAAAGAACTTGTGGGTCACATGGGCAAATGAGGCAGGCACGAAAGAATGTTGTATATCTATGGCCTCAGAGACAGATCCTTTTAGAACTTGCTTAATAGGTTTGCCAGCTTTTAGTGAGAATGCTTTTAGAAATTATGGTGCTAATAATTGTAGTGGGATAGCAAATGCTTCTGAATGCGCTGCAAAGTTAATCAAAGGCTTGAATGTATCCTTACCTTGGGATCCCCAAGATACAGAGCTGTTAGGGTCGCAGAGCATAGGAAAAACCTCCCAGGGATCGAACCAGACATGTTTTGTGTTTGGAAATTCG
>WAAF01016167.1:46963-76753 GCA_013400475.1 Tricholaema leucomelas | reverse complement strand
TTGGACTCTGCCCATCTGTCCAGGCGGTCAAGGTCCCGCTGCAGAGCCCTTCTGCCCTCCAACCCAGCCACATCTGCCCCCAGCTTAGTGTCACCTGCAAACTTGCTGATGACTGACTCGATGCCCTCATCCAGATCATCTATGAAGATGTTAAAGAGGATGGGGCCCAGCACTGATCCCTGAGGGACACCACTAGTGACTGGCCACCAGCTGGATGTGGCACCATTCACCTTTCACATGCCAGCAGTGTGCCTTTTCCTATGGTCTTGAGGGCCAGTCTCTCCCACCACTGCTACAGCACGAAGTGCGCTGTCAGCATTTCACCTGCTCTATATTCATTCCTCCCGTTAGGGAATGTATTCCTGTAGGACAGACAACATAATTCGTATAGGAGGTACACTGTGAGGTGATGAAATTTCACTCAAGTGAAAGCCATCTTATTAAAAGCAAGTGTGAGGTTTATGTGTCAAGAAGTTTCAGCGTGGCAAGAGTTTTTTGTGCGGCAGGATCATAGAGTCGTAGAATCAACCAGCTTGGAAGTGCCATGGTTCAGTTGCTTGGACAGGGCTGGGTGCTAGGTTGGACTGGATGAGCTTGGAGGTCTCTTCCAATCTGGTTGCTTCTATGATTCTATTTTCAGTTAATTGCATTCTCCATTGGAGTTTTGTCAAGCACCAGTAGCGGAGTTATGAAGTGGGAAATAGGTCCCTCTTTAGTCAGAACCAATACTCGATCCAGGGCTTGGCCTCTGGTGTGGAATATTCTACATCTATTTTAGTTTCCCATATTAATTTTCATTTCACTGTGATTCCACTGCTGGCCTGCAATTTCTCTTTTAATTAATTTCTTGGCATCTCTGTGGCTGCATCCATCTTGAGTTGGACTTTGGGGAGACCGATGGCAATGTGGTAGCCAAAGGCTGTCTTGAGCAGTGACTCAGATGTCTCGCTGCTATGCAAATAAGGATAGAAGTTGATCCTCTTACTCCATAAATAGTGGACAGTCCAGAGCCTGCTGAGCTTTTTTGTATGGAAGTGAGATGCAAAGCAGGATTCCCTCTCGAGCAGGGAAGCCTCTCAAGGTCACCGCTTGAAGTTTGGAGCCATATTAGCACATTAGATACTAAGTGAAGTGGCAGTAAGTTCATCGAAGTGGCATAATCTTAACCAGTGAACTGGATGACTTTTGGAGGTCCCTTCCAAAAGACATTCCATGATTCTGTGATATAAAGGGCTGATTGTGCATGTGCAAGCCTTTAGACAGACAGCATTGCTCAAGTCTGGGACTAAGTCTGGATCCAGATGCACCTAAAGTCCAGCCTGAGAGAGTATTTAGGATGCAAGGGGGGTTTCTCTGAACTTCAGAGATAGTGGAAGGGTCTCCCAGACACTCTTGTCTGACACTGTCCTTGATGCAGTAGTCAGGTGTACCTTGTCATCATAGAATCATAGAATGGTTGAGGTTGGAAGGGACCTCAAGGATCATCCAGCTCCAACCCCCTGCCATAGGCAGGGACACCTCTCACTAGAGCAGGTTGCTCAGGGCCTCATCCAGCCTGGCCTTAAACACCTCCAGGGAGGAAGCATCCACAACCTCCCTGGGCAACCTGTGCCAGTGTCTCACCACCCTCACTGTAAAGAACTTCCTTCATTTAACAAGATCCTTCAGATCTTGTTAAATCATAGAATCATAGAATCAACCAAGTTGGAAGAGACCTCCAAGATCATCCAGTCCAACCTAGCACCCAGCCCTGTCCAATCAACCAGACCATGGCACTAAGTGCCTCATCCAGGCTTTTCTTGAACATCTCCAGGGATGGTGACTCCACCACCTCCCTGGGCAGCCCATTCCAATGCCAATCACTCTCTCTGCCAACAACTTCCTCCTAACATCCAGCCTCGACCTCCCCTGGCACAACTTGAGACTGTGTCCCCTTTACTACCAAACCCACTGCTTTGCATTAATGAAGTGCATTTCTACTTCTTTCATGTGGGTGAAGTGCATCCCTCTCTTTCCATAACAATGTATGGAGGGAACTTAATTTTATACAGGATTTTTCTGCACACTTTTCTCCAAAAAGATTCCCCCCGACCCTGTTCCTGGTTTTAAAGGGTAACTCTCAACTATGACTGCTGCTTCTGTTCAGTACTTGGTGAAATCTGTGTCTGTGCTCATACTGTTTCAATCACCCTTTGAGTTTAGTTCTCCCTTATCCACACAGGCAGTACAAAGCTGTCAGACCTGCTCAGGTTCTGCGGAGGTCTGGACTGAAGTTCATCAGCCTTACATAGAATGTCAGGGCCAATTATGAGAGAATTTTTAACAAGCCTTGAAGAGAAGAAGCTAGCATATGTCAGACAAGCCACTAGAGCCTTGTTCCAGCTTGCCAGTGAGACCCTTAGGATTGGCAGACCCCTTTTGAGTGGCAGCAGAACAGTAGCTCTTAACAGTCAGCAGTCAAAACTTTCATGCCAAACCCTAAGAAAATCCTCCCACTGCCATGCAGGACTGCTCTCCATCCTGCCATGGTCCTGCCCTGTCCAGCCCTGGGCTCTGCTGGGTCGGACTTACATGCAGACCTATGTCCCTTCTCAGTCTTAACCTGTCCTTGACCTTACAGAACAAAGTTAGATATAGGATGCCTCCTCCTCTCCCTCCTTTGCAAAAAGGGCTTGGTCTGTTCTGCCAGGCAGCCAGCAACAGAACAAGGGCACACAGCCTCTAGTTGTGCCAGGGGAGGTCTAAGCTGGACGTTAGGAGGAAGTTGTTGGCAGAAAGAGTGATTGGCATTGGAATGGGCTGCCCAGGGAGGTGATGGAGTCACCATCCCTAGAGGTGTTGAAGGAAAGCCTGGATGAGGTATTTAGTACCATGGTCTAGATGACTGGACAGGGCTGGGTGCTAGGTTGGACTGGATGATCTTGGAGGTCTCTTCCAACCTGCTTGATTCTATGAAAGAGTGGAAAGGGGTAAAACACCCACAGAAAATAGTCTAGCACTGATGTTTGGATGTTAAAAAAATAACTATCAATAAATAAAGGGTATTTAAGGTAAGGAACTTTACAGAGGTGTAAGGGAAGGGAAAACAGCTACAAAAATATATACCAAACCAGGTGGATGACAATGGATGGAGGCAGATTCAGGAGGCAGCAGGTCCACCCCGTGGTTGGCTGGCCATGTGGCACAGCTGGAGCAGCTGGAGCAGTCAGGGTGGTGTTGTTCAGGTGAGGCAAGCAGAGAGCAAGCAGAAAGTTCACCTGCTATCAGGAACTGGGGGTGGGCTCACCTCTGCTTTTGGGGTCAGGTTCCAGACCACCTCTCATGAGGGGCCCAAGGGACCTTGATGGCTTGGGAGTTATCTGCCAATGAATTCACCCAGACTAGACTCAGCCAGCTGGAAGTTAAGGAATAAAGCTTTACATTCACAGCTTAAGACAATACACAAGCAGTCATTTACAGTAAGTTACGAATCTATACAGCTATAGACAGAAATATACAAGTTAAAGGTAAGACAGAAACACAGCAGCCCTCCCAGAAACCAGAGTCCCCAGGAGAGGCTCCCAACCACCTTTCCACCCCTCTACCTTATCCCAGAGTCTGCCTTATGTGCAAGGTGAGCTGGATGGATCACCAAGGGGTGTTAAAAGCAGAATCTTAGTTGAGTTACACAGATCCAGGCAGAGCAACACAAGCCCAGGGAGAGAGCACAGACACTGAACTCCAACAGATAGAGACACTGTCTTGTCTGTCTTTGTGTCCTTGCTTTTATAGGTCTCAGCAAGCCTATGAGTGCAGCAGACATCCCCATTGTTTCCTTTTCACAGCCTAGAATCTAGTTTTTCTCATTAAAATATTCCAATTAGCCTCAAACCAGCACAGGGCTGAGGTTCCAGACCACCTCCTAGGAGGAGCCTGGGGAACCTGGGGTCACATTCCAGACCACATCCCAGGAGGGACCTAGGGAACCTGGGGTCAGGTTCCAGACCACTTCCTGGCCCTGCTAGAGGCTCAACCTGCATCCCCACAGCTTTCCTTCCTGTGGGTGGTATGGTGATAAGAGACCCTCATTGCCAGGTTCTGCCCTGACAGCCCCACGAGGAGCCCCCATGGCACCACTGGCCCTCACATGGCCTTGGTGTGGTGCTCTTTTTCTCCCCCTTTAAAGACAGGCACTTATTTGACAGCTCTCACATCCTCGGTGCTAGTGCTTAAAGATCATAGTAATGGTTCTGAGATTGCCTCAGGCAAATTTTTAAAGTATCTAGGAGTGAATTTTATCAGACACAGTTGATAGGAAAATATTTAACTCAGTATTCCCTAACCTTTTCTTTCTGCATTTTATGGTATTTTACTCTTTGCTGGTATTAACTACCTTCAAGTGAAAATCTGTAGCGAAGACTATCACTGAAGGGCATTAAACATTTTGATCTCTGTCATCTTTTTTGATTCTCCTGTCCTCTCTCAAAGGATTTCCTTCTCTTCTGAGTCACAATGCATGAACACCACTCAGAGAGCAAAGGACCAAATAGAAAATCTCACAGTCAAATGTTATCATAGAATCACAGAATCAAGCAGGTTGGAAGAGACCTCCAAGCTCCTCCAGCCCAACCTAGCACCCAGCCCTGCCCAACCAACCAGACCATGGCACTAAGTGCCTCATCCAGGCTTGGCTTCAACACCTCCAGGCACGGTGACTCCACCACCTCCCTGGGCAGCCCATTCCAATGCCAATCACTCTCTCTGCCAACAACTTCCTCCTAACATCCAGCCTAGACCTCCCCTGGCACAACTTGAGACTGTGCCCAATGGCAAACTTCTTGAAGAGGCTGCCTAGAATTTTACCAGGAGTTACACAATTAAAAAGAAAAACAGCAGCAACAACAACAACAAAGACCTTAAAGCTTTAGAGATTATTTTTCAGCAAACATAGTCAAATCTCATCTATTTCATCAGATGCTGTGGCCACGCAGCTAAAGCCCTCATTACCATTCTTTATTTCAAAGCCTTATGTGTTTGTAATGTAAGCAATTAAAATATGTTTAAATAACTTTAATGTTAGGACAGAAACCAGGAAAAATCAAAGGGTTTGAAAGTCAAAGCAGAACCTTTCCTTCATTTTATATTTGGGTTTATTCTCAATTTCTTCTTTTAAATCCCCCCACCCCCACCCCAGCTCATTAAAGTGATTCATACAAGCCAGGCATATGGCATTAGTTGTGACTCAGAATCAACTCGTGTCAGTGAAAAGAGGTTCAACAGCTTCAGCAGACTGAAGGTCAGAATCTGAATGCCACATCAACTCTTTGTAGACACTGAGTTTATTCTGAGAGACTTTCTCCCACTTAATGGGTGTGGATTGTTGAGGAGGTAGGGAATTAATGTGACCAAGTCAGGAAATATAAGAAAGAGAATTAGGTTATTTTCCTGGAACCCTGCCCCCAAGCTATATACAAAATTGGTTTAGTTCATTAACAGATTCAGTTTGATCAGGAATATTTTCCAGAAAAGGAGATTATAGATAAATTTGGATATTTAGGAAGGCAGGCAATGGAAAAGGTTCAGCTATAAACACAGCTTTACTCCACTATCAATCAGGCTGAGCAGAAGACTAAGGGAGAAGCTGGCTCAGGGAGGTGAGATCGGCACTGGGCAGTGATCCCTTACTGGATTCCTCTGCAGGAGCAGCCTCCTGAAGTTGCAGGCAATATCCAATCATAGAGATCCATGCCACAGAAGTCCTTAGGTGAGTCCCAGAGCTGCCAAACTTGGAAAAGTCTCGAGCACTTCTTGCCGAGTGGGATGGGTGTGGAACAACGCTGCCTTCAGAGAGGAGGGGAGAGTCAATACTGCTAGGATCCAGGATGCAGCCAGGAAGTTGGCTACTGATAGGGTCTGAGAGAGAGCAGTCCAGATGCTGTCATCTCTCTCTCTCTCACGGGACTCCAGGACTTGCAAGCCTGCTGGTTTGCACAGAAGGGTGCAAAAGTGGGGAGAACCATCCAAAGCAGGGACAGGATAAAACCAAGAGCAGTACAGGAGGCAGGAGCCATCCAAAACCAGAGACTGGATAAAAACAAGAGCCATACAGGAGGCAGGAGCTGTCCAAAAGCAGAGACTGGATAAAAACAAGAGCAGTACAGAAGGCAGGAGCTATCCAGAAGCAGGGACGGGATAAAAACAAGAGCCGTACAGAAGGCAGGAGCTGTCCAAAAGCAGAGACAATCCAGTCATGGCAGGAACTTGTCCTTTGCAGTGGCAGGGGACTCTCAAGATGGGAACTACCAAGGCAGGAACCCTCAAGACAGAAACCTTTGCTCTGTTTATCCTTTTTCTAGAGAAAGTGTCCATTTACCATTTCTACTGGGAGTGAAAACCCAGCCAACCACCAGCCCCATTCCAGCACGGGCTTCCCCATGGGCCAGCCCCTGTACAGAGAAGGGCCTTTTTCTGCCCCTGTTCAAGCCCAGGGAGGGTTGGGGAAAGCAGTTTTTTGTGCCTTTCTTCTCTCATTCAAACCCACGGAGTGAGAGGGAGAAGAGAGGAATTTGGGGTATCCCTGGACATGGATTTAAGGACAATTATAAAACAATGTATAGACATTTCCATTACCTCTGGCTCAGTGTACAGCCCATGGCAGATTCTGGCAAGTACACCCATGCAGCCTTTTGCATTTAATTTGGGGGATCCAACTGCAGGTTCCCTGAGTATATTAGCTCATATAACAGCTACCAAAACATCATTTGTGATAAAATGGAGAGATTCGTGATAAAATGTAGAGATTCATGATAAAATAGAGAGATTCGTGACAAAATATATAAAGAAACAGTGGTTTATGGTTCTTTAAACACTCTATTTTCTTCAGGAAGCCTTTACTGTTCATTTGAAGGAATAATCTTAAAGGGAAGAAGACAGAGAGTTGTGGTTAATGGGACAGAGTCTAGCTGGAGGTCTGTAATAAGTGGAGCCCTTCAGGGGTCAGTACTGGGACCAGTATTGTTCAATGTATTCATTAATGCCCTGGATGAGGGCATGGAGTGCACTGTCAGCAAGTTTGCTGAGGACGCCAAGCTGGATGGAGTGGCTGCCACAGCAGAGAGTTGTGCTGCCATTCAGAGAGACTTAGGCTGGAGAGTTGAGCAGGGAGAGTTTAACAGGGGTAAGTGTAGAGTTGTGCACCTGGGAAAGAACAACCCCAGGGATCAGTATAGGCTGGGGACTGACTTGCTGGAGAGCAGTGAAGGGGAGAAGGACTTGGGAGTCCTGGTGGATGGAAGGATGGCCATGAGCCAGCAGTGTGCTCTTGTGGCCAGGAAGGCCAATGCCATTCTGGGGAGTATTAGGAGGGCTGTGGTTAGTAGGTTGAGGGAGGTTCTCTGGCCCCTCTACTCTGCCCTGGTGAGGCCTCATCTGGAGTACTGTGTCCAGTTCTGGGCGCTGCAGTTCAAGAAGGACAGGAAGCTGCGTGAGAGAGTCCAGTGCAGAGCCACAAAAATGATGAAGGATGTTGAACATCTTCCTTATGAGGAGAGCCTGAGGGAGCTGGGGATGTTTAGCTTGGAGAGGAGGAGACTAAGAGGTGACCTCGTTCATCTTTACAAATATGTAAGAGGTGAGTGCCAGGAGGCTGGAGCCAGGCTCTGCTCAGTGATGCCCAGTGACAGGACAAGGGGCAATGGGTGCAAGTTCAGGCATAGGAGGTTCCATGTGAACCTGAGAAAGAAGTTTTTTCACTGTGAGGGTGACAGAGCACTGGAACAGGCTGCCCAGGGAGGTTGTGGAGTCTCCCTCTCTGGAGATATTCAAGAACTGTCTGGATGCATTCCTGTGTGATCTGCTCTAGGTGATCCTGCTCTGGCAGGTGGGCTGGACCAGATGATCTTTTGAGGTCACTTCCAGACCCTGATGTTTTATGATTCTATGATCTTAGGCTCCACTGAGGAACCTGTTTTAATTCCTAAGATGTAGGTTCAGTCTTGTCAAGGGGAAAGTTGTAACAAGATGTGGGTTTGTAAATGTTAAGCAAAACAAAGGGGCAAAGAGGAGACAACCTAAGAACGTTTTAGAGCAGGAGTGTGACAAATAGAGGGGAAATGGACTGTGGTTGTTCCATGGTCAAGTCATTCTCCTTCAACAATCCTCTTTTTCTGCCAGAAATGTGTCCCCAGTACATTTCAACAGCTTAGACAAAAATTTCACAATTTAAGATTTCCATTTTGGTTTGCAGGATGTAAAAAACCTTTCCTTGTCCACAATTCAGCAGTCTGCCCGTGCTCCCTGCCTGCAATCCAGCCAATTTAGCATCCCTTTCCCCCTTGGTCTGAGACCTCTCTGTTTATTGTTTTCCCTTCCTTAAGCACCTCACGTGAGGCAGACAGCCTCTTGGCATTTCAGAGCTTTCCACTTTGAAAGAAAGAAAATGAGCCTGCTTTGAGAGGCAGCCCTCTGCTGATCAGCCGCTGTGTACTCCCTGCCTTGCTTCTCTAATTAAACTTCTCTTGCTTAACATCTTCTTTCATAAAACTTTGCCTTTATCGTTTTTTTTTCTTCTTCCCCTCCTTCTTTTTTCCTTCTCTTTTTTCCCCCCCTCTCTTTTAAAAATCTTTTTTCCCTCTATTTTACCCTCCCCTTTTTCCCCCTCTCCTTTTCCATCTTCTTTTTTTCTCTCTTATTTTTTCCCCTCTCTTTTTTTATCTCTTATTTTTTTCCATCTCTTCTTTCCCCCCCTCTTTTCCCCCTCTCTTCTTTTATTCCTTCTCTTCCTTTTTTCTCTCTACCTTTTCCCCTTTTTGCCTTTTTTCTCTCTTCTTTTTTCCCCTCTTTTTTTCCTGTTCTTTCCTCCCTCTTCCTTTTTTATCTCTTCTTTTTCCCCCTCTCTTTTATGCCCTCTCTTCTTTTATCCCCCTCTTTTTTTCTTCTTTTTCCCCCTTTTTCCTCTCTTCCCATTTTCCCTCTTCTTTTTTCTCCTCTTTTTTTGTCTCTCTTCTTTTCTCCCCCTCTTTTTTCTTCTCTTTTAATCCCTCTCTTCTTTTTTCCTCTCTTCTTTTATCCTCTCTTCTTTATTCTCCTTTTTTCATTCCCTCTTTTCTTCTTTTTTCTCTATTTCCCCTCTATTTTTTCTTTCTTCTTTTATTCTCTCTCTTCTTTTTTCCTCTCTCCTTTTATTCTTTCTTCTTTTTTCCCTCTTCTTTTATTCTCTCTCTTCCTTTTTTTAATCTTCTTTTGTTCTCTCTTCTTTTATTCCCTCTCTTACTTTTTTCTCCCTTTTTTCTCTTTTGCCCTGTTTTTCTCTCTTCTTTTATTCTCATTCTTCTTTTTTCCTCTCTCCTTTTATTCTCCCTTCTTTTTTCCCCCTCTTCTTTCATTCTCTTCCTTTTTTTATCTTATTTTTTTCTCTCTTCTTTTATTCCCTCTCTTTTTTTCTCTCTTCTTTTATTCCCTCTCTTCTTTTTTCCTCCCTTTTTATTCTCTCTCTTATTTTTTTTCTCATTTTTATTCCTTCTCTTTCTTTTTTCCTCTCTTTTTCCCCTCTCTTTTTTCTCTCTTCTTTTATTCCCTCTCTTCCTTTTTTTCTCTCTTCTCCCCCTCTTTTTACTCTCTTCTTTTATTCCCTCTCTTTCTTTTTTCTCTCTTTTTCCCCTCTTTTGCCCTCTGTTTTTCTCTCTTCTCTTATTCCCTTTCTTCTTTTTTCTCACTTCTTTTATTCCCTCTCTTCTTTTATTCTTTCTCTTTTCTCTCATTTCCTTTCCCCCTCCTTTACTTTTTATCCCTTCTTTTAGTCCCTCTTCTTTTTTTCACCCTTTTCCCCCCCTCTCTTCTTTTATTCCCTCTCTTCTTTTATTCCTTCTCTTTTCTCTCATTTCCTTTCCCCCTCCTTTACTTTTTATCCCTTCTTTTAGTCCCTCTTCTTTTTTTCACCCTTTTTTCCCCCTCTCTTCTTTTATTCCCTCTTTTTTCTCCCTTTTTTTTTCCTCTCTCTTCTTTTATTCCCTCTCTTGCTCCTTTTTTTCTTTTTCTTTTTTTTTGTTCCCCAAGAAGAAAAATAATTGAGCCAACAACATTAAAATCTGCATCCTGGTAACTTGTACAATTCATGTTTCCAGATAGACATTTCATTTGCTGAAGATTTACAGGGGCGTTATGGAGCCATAATTGCGTCATAATTAGGCAGCAGCACAACCTAAACAAATACCACTTGATTATTAAAAACATTCATTGTTTTTAATCGTGGTTAATCCTCCTGAATGGCTTTTTAATACTCGTTTTTACATTCAATGTAGGACAAATGACTTATTAACAGTAAATTTTATGTGGTTTCTATTGCCCACGTTTGGCATTAGCACCATTAGCGCTAATGGGATTTGAACGGCACTGAGCTCGGGATAGCCCCCAAGAAGAAATGTGGGAACCTTAATTAAGTTTTTATTAAAATCTTCAATTAAATGCAATGCCAGATGATGAAGATCATTTTTTCCCCTTGCATATTGTTTAATGTTGGTTCTTAAACGCATTCACAGGCTGCGGGGGAAATGGTCTCGGAGCAAAGCTGGGAGCTAGAAGTTGTTTGAAGAAGGTCGATGATCAATTTCCTCATCTTGTGGGCAAAATTGGCTTTTAATGGAAATTTTCCAGCTCACTCTGATGTTGGACTGGAGCAGAACCTAATGAATAGGTTAGCGAGTAACAGCCTTAACTTGCAGAGGAGAAGTTTCACGTTGAGAATAATGAACAACTTTCTGGCCCCAAGTGGAATGAGGTTCCAAGCTGCATAGACTGCACTGGGAGTTGTGCAGCAGAAGAAAATAATCTGCTTGGTGCTGTATATTCATAATAGCTGCCTGAGGGACAGTGGGACAATGGACTGCTGAGGTCTGAGCTGGTAGAGCAGATGGGTTTGTGATGATGTCACTGAGCGAGTTACCACCCTTCTGTTTCTGTAGCACTTCTGCAGTGTCCACTGCACTAACTGTCCTCACATGGAATCACAGAACCAGTCAGGGTGGGAAGGGACCACAAGGATCAGACAGTTCCAACCCCCCTGCCGTGGGCAGGGACACCCTACCTGAGATCAGGCTGGCCAGAGCCTCATCCAGGCTGCTCTGAAACACCTCCAGCAATGGGGTCTCAACCACCTCCCTGGGCAACCCAGTTCAGGCTCTCACCACTCTCACGGACTCCTCCTCACGTCCGGTGTGAACCTACCCACCTCCAGCTTTGCTCCATTCCCCCTAGTCCTGTCACTACCTGAATAGCCTAAAAAGTCCTTCCCCAGCTTTTTTGTAGCCCCCCTTCAGATCCTGGAAGGCCACAAGAAGGTCACCTGGGAGCCTCCTCTTCTCCAGACTGAACAGCCCCAACTCTTTCAGTCTGTCCTCATAGCAGAGGTGCTCCAGCCCTAAACACTTCGAAAGAATAAACTCCGACTCAGATTCAGAGATAAGGAAGAATCCTTTTTATGCTTCTCTACGATATCTCCAAATTGAAGCTTTGCAGGGGCAAATAGTTGGGCTCAAAAATCTTAAAGGTCTTATCTAATGTACATGATTGTGTGAAAGGACATGATGCTCTCTGTTACAGACCTCAACAGAGGCAATGGGAAGGAGAATTACCTCAATAGCAAAAGCTGTTTCTCATATCACATAACTTAGAATAGTGGATATCATAGAATCGTAGAATGGCAAGTTGGAAGGGACCTCAAGGATCATCTAGTTTAAGTGAGCTGGCCCCCTGTCAAGCTGAGCATTCAAGCTGCCCAATGGGGAATCCACTTCTTCCTCTGGGAGATGATTCCAATCTCTAACTGTTCATAAAACAGCAGAATTGTTTGGGTTGGATAAGCTAAGATCATCCAGTCCAACCATCATCTCAACACCACCATGAACATTAAGCCATGTCCGAAAGAGCCATGTCCATGTTTCTTGAATGCCTCCAGGGATGGCAACTCCACCATCTCCCTGGGCAGCCTCTCCCAGTACCTGGCTACTACCAGGAAAGAATGTTTTCCTAATCTCCATCCATATCCTCCCCAGCACAAATTCTGGTCATCTCCTCTCATCCTACCACCTGATACTAGGGAGAAGAGACCAACCCCCACTTCACTGCAACCTCCCTTCAGGGAGTCATAGAGAGCAATGAGGTCTCCCCTCAGCCTCCTCTTCTGCAGGCTAAACAACCCCAGTTCCCTCAGCTGCTCCTCACATTCTTGTGCTGCTAATATAACATGCATCAAGATAAACCACAGTTAAATAAAGTGCATTAAAACAAACCACATTAAAATAAACCACATCATATCAAGTTGTGCGGGAGGAGTGTAGGATGGATCTTAGGAGGAAGTTCTTGACTTGACTCTTGAGAGTGATTGGCATTGGAATGGGCTGCCCAGGGAGGTGGTGGAGTCGTCGCCCCTGGAGGTGTTGAAGAAAAGCCTGGATGAGGCACTTAGTGCCATGGTCTGGTTGATTGGATAGGGCTGGGTGCTAGGTTGGACTGGATGATTATGGGTGTAAGCTGGAGAAGGGGAGAATTAGACTGGATGTTAGGAGGAAGTTCTTTACAGTGAGGGTGGTGAGACACTGGCACAGGTTGCCCAGGGAGGTTGTGGATGCTTCCTCCCTGGAGGTGTTTAAGGCCAGGCTGGATGAGGCCTTGAGCCACCTGCTCTAGTGGGAGGTGTCCCTGCCTGTGGCAGGGGGTTGGAGCTGGATGATCCTTGAGGTCCCTTCCAACCTAAACCATTCTATGATTCTATGATTCTATGATCTTGAAGGTGTCTTCCAACCTGTCTGATTCTGTGATTCTATGGTCACAGAGGCATTTTGATTCAATGATTCTATGTTGCTAAAATAAAAAGAAAAGCAAGAACTACCTCTTTGACTGAAGAGAAAGGAAAGCAGGTGATGGATTGCAGCATTATTTCTCTGAGCTACAAATATTCCACTTTTATCAAGGCTGTACTGGCAAGGGCAAGTTAGTTTCATATAAGTATTCCAAGATAAAGGAGTTAAACCTTACAAATGTCTTCTCCCATTTAGCTCAGAAAATGCCCCCATGATACATCTGTCACACCTCTCCTAAACAAATGTACTTTACACTAAAAGCTGATACTAATATGAACTACCTTCTTTAATGAAATGTTAAGTACACATAATTAATTTTCATTAACTGAGAATGCTTCAGAACATAATTACTCTTCAGAAATTACAGAGATGTTCAACAGCCACATCTATTTATCTGTTTATGCCTCACTCATCACATGTGATCTGATTTCCTCAGTGCTGTGCTTTGAGGGGATCCAGGTTATCCCAGATTTCCTAGAAGCAACTACAAAGACCAAGATCCATCCCAAGGGATGAATTAGTTGCCCCTGGATTTCATAATTATGTTATTCCATCCCATACTCCTACAAACACTTTACAAGTAAGCAGCAAGGTCAATTTGTTCTCCTTTCTCCTTGCCTCTCCAGCTCTCCAGAGGGATCCTTATTTGAGTACCCTGTAGGCTGTGGCCTTCAAGGCCATGGGCTGCAGTGAGTCTAATGGATGACAATGGGGGATAGGAGAAAATGAGCACTGGGGGTTGGGGAGTTTCTGGTTTGGCTTGGGGGAAGGTATTGGGGAAATTCTTGTACATCATAGAATCATAGAATCAAGCAGTTTGGGAGAGACCTCCAAGATCATCGAGTCCAACCTAGCACCCAGCCCTGTCCAATCAACCAGACCATGGCACTAAGTGCCTCATCCAGGCTTTTCTTGAACACCTCCAGGGATGGTGACTCCACCACCTCCCTGGGCAGCCCATTCCAATGCCAGTCACTCTCTCTGTGAAGAACTTCCTCCTAAGGAAGAAGTTCTTTCCAATGAGGGTGGTGAGACACTGGCACAGGCTGCCCTGGGAGGTTGTGGCTGTTCCCTGCCTGGAGGTGTTCAAGGCCTTGAGTGACCTGTTCTAGTTGGAGGTTTCCCTGCCTATGGCAGGGGGTTGGAACTGGATGATTTTTGAGGTCACTTCCAGCCTAAACCATTCTATGATTCTATGAAGGAGAGAATCCAGTTTAGCTCTGAATCTGTCTGTGCCCTTAACATTCCTCAGTGAAGTGAAAATGTCTCTTTCCTATAGCAGTTGTCCTTTTGGGAATTCCAACATTTTGGAAATGGTAGTATCTTACAGCTTAGGGACAAGTTTGTCCTTCAGCCCAGATGTCAGAGAGCACAGTGGTTGTGAAAACAGTTGCATCCTGGTGTTGGAGGGAAAGGAGGTAGATACTGCCTCTGTGACAAGAGGAGTTTGCAAACATGCTGTGTGAAATTGAGCCAGCAGTGTGTCCAGGTGGCCAAGAGAGCCAGTGGCATCCTGGCCTGCATCAGGAATGGTGTGGCCAGCAGGAGCAGGGAGGTCATTCTGCCCCTGTACTCTGCACTGGTTAGACCACACCTTGAGTACTGTGTCCAGTTCTGGGCCCCCCAGTTTAAGAGGGACATTGAGATGCTTGAGCATGTCCAGAGAAGGGCAAAGAGGCTGGGGAGATGCCTCGAGCACAGCCCTACGAGGAGAGGCTGAGGGAGCTGGGGTTGTTTAGCCTGGAGAAGAGGAGGCTCAGGGCAGACCTTATTGCTGTCTACAACTACCTGAGGGGTGGTTGTGGCCAGGGGGAGGTTGCTCTCTTCTCTCAGGCAGCCAGCGCCAGAGCAAGAGGACACAGCCTCAGGCTGCGCCAGGGGAAGTTTAGGCTTGAGGTGAGGAGAAAGTTCTTCACTGAGAGAGTCATTGGACACTGGAATGGGCTGCCCAGGGAGGTGGTGGAGTTGCCGTCCCTGGAGCTGTTCAAGGCAGGATTGGACGTGGCACTTGGTGCCATGGTCTAGCCTTGAGCTCTGTGGTGAAGGGTTGGACTTGATGATCTGTGAGGTCTCTTCCAACCTTGGTGATACTGTGAGACTGTGAGACTGTGATTCAGTGAGTCAAGCTAGACTCCATCTAGAAGGGCCAGGATGCCCTTCTGCTTTGCACCAAAGGAACCACAGGGAGAATGAAAAAAGAACTCTCAGCCATCCAGAGTCCCCAGTGAGGTAGTCAGGAAACTGTGTTGAGAGATTATGACCATAAAAACTGAGATGTCAACGTGGATTGAACTGAAGACAGCTCCTGCTATTTTCGAGAAACAATACACTGATGTGATGAACACAGCTGCTGAGAGAGGTTTGCTTGGAAGAAAAATATCTGTTTTTTAAAATGTTATGAATTTTAGAGGTAGGAATTGGCCATAAACCACCTATAAAAGGATGCAATGCAGCAATGAGTTGCATTTCATTGGCACATAGAGTGATAGATGCATGGCTTCACTTGCACCGTTCTGACGGGCGCAAGGCTCGCTCAGAGTTCCCCTTTTGCTCTCACAGATAAAACAGGATTCAGGAGAAGTAAAGGAGCTTTAGATAATGAGCCTGGCAAGTAGAGAACTCAGGTGATCAGCTTGTCCATGAACCTGTCCCCCAAAGTGTTAATATCTATGACAGATCTTTGTCTAAATTGAACTTAAAGGCTCCGTCACACCCTAGGCTTCGCTCTCCTTCTTGTTAGAGGCTTTTTTCTAATGATGAACTCCCATCCTGCTGGAATTTAAATCTATTACCCCTTGTTCTATTCATCATTGGCATGGAAGAAAGATTGATGAGTCCTCTTCTCCAATTCCTCTGTCTGAGAACTATTAACATACTTTCCCATTAGCCTTTTCTTCTTTAGTCTGAAGTATCCTAGTAGCTTTCTTTATAGATCATGATTTTTATACCCTCCCTTTCTTTATTTTACTTAAGATCATTCTAATCTTCAGGAAGGTGACCAGAGAGGGGCAATGAAGCTGGTGAGAAGCCTGGAACACAGCTCTGTGAGGAGCAGCTGAGGGAGCTGGGGGAGCTGAGTTCAGCCTGGAGAAGAGGAGGCTCAGGGCTGACTCATTGCTGTCTACAACTACCTGAAGGGAGGCTGTAGCCAGGTGGGGGTTGGTCTCTTCTGCCAGGCAACCAGCAACAGAACAAGGGGACACAGTCTCAAGTTGTGCTGGGGGAGGTCTAGGCTGGATGTTAGGAGGAAGTTGTTGGCAGAGAGAGTGATTGGCATTGGAATGGGCTGCCCAGGGAGGTGGTGGAGTNTTCCTCCTAACATCCAGTCTAAATCTCCCCTCTGCCAGTTCAAACCCATTCCCCCTCGTCCTGACATTGCCAGACCTTGTCAATAGTCCCTCCCCAGCCTTCCTGTAGGCTCCCTTCAGATACTGGAAAGCCACTCTAAGGTCTCCTCGAAGCCTTCTCTTCTCCAGGCTGCAGAGCCCCAACTCTCTCAGCCTGTCCTCATAGCAGAGCTGCTCCAGCCCTCTGAGCATTGATGAATTGATTCTATGATTCTATGTGTCTCAAATGAGGGCACAAGGACACAGAAGGGAGTTCTGCTGGTCTTCTGTGCTGACTCCCTTGGTAGATGGGAAAGTGTGACACAGAGATGAAATGCTACCACAGCACCTACACCCATGGCAAATCTGGAGAGGAAACAATACCTAATTCCTTTTATTCTACCTCTTTAACCCAAGATTCTCCCAACGAATCCAGAATGTAGCAGCCTGACTTTTTAAATGGCTCTTCAACCTTAAAAGTCGACAACGTAGGTAGAATTAAACAACCATACTGATAGAAGAGAGTTTGGCTAATTGGAACCTTTCTCTCCTTGAGGATTTGAAATAATCCTCAGTAGCTTTATGCCCCTTGGGGGGAAAATTTGCCCCCCTGTATTTTAGGTGAAAAGAATAAATTAAAGTTGGCTCTCAATCCAATTTGAAGCAAAACATCCCAATGGGGGAAAAAAATGTGATGAAGAAAATTAAACACAAGAGGGACATCACAGCAGAATATTAAAATAGGGAAGGGGAAAATTAATAATGAGGGGGAAAAAATGAGCTATTTCTTCTGTGTTTCTTCTGTTTTCCCTGTTGATCACATTTTATGAGTGCTTTTAGCTCCACCATATCATGCATTAGGTGAAAGTAAAGCCTGGGACATGTTATTACTCCTTGCAACATCTGGTCCCTAACACGTTCTCCTTTGATCAACAGTATGTCATGTGCTATAGGGAAGCAGATTGCACAGTTCATCCTTACTGAACCTTCACCCTCAGGACATCATGTGAAAGGCAAACTCCATCTGCCTCAGAGAAACCAAAAATAATCTGAAATGTAGAAATTCACTGCAGTCATGACAAGAATTACTATTACAGGAAGACTTGGAAATAAGCTCTCTCTGCTTCTGTGAAGGCAGATCAGGCTTCTTTTTATTGTAGATGATGGACTGGAAATATCCCTCCATCTTCTGTCACTTTGTCTCCTATTTGTCATGAGTTGGAGCACAACCTGAAGCCAGGCATAACATGCAGCAGGTACTGCACAGTCTTGTTTGTGATTAGATGGCACTGCAGGTACCTACAAGTCAGTCAGCACTTCTACTACACCTTGCAGAACTAGAAGGCTATTTTCCTCTCCTTTTTCTCTGTTCAAAATTCATTTAGAGGTTTTGATCTCAGAGATGCAGAGGAAAACCAGATGTAAGTGCAGACCTAGGTTGAATGGAAGCTTTGATCTCCGTGTCCTGTGTCAAGACATATGGCAGGGGTGTGCATATCCCTGCACAAGTCATATGGTGCCTTCTCAGACCAGAGACAAGCCAGGGATAAAGCCTGGAGCTCCCTCTCCCATCCTGGATGTTCTGGTGTGAACACTACTTAGCATAGCAGTTCCTCCTGCATCTCAGAACCTGGCTTGATAGCTCAAGGTGTCAGAGAGGAGTAACACTGAGAAAAAAGAAACTGATGGGAGCCAGTGCTTTGCTTCTCTGCAAAGTATTCAGCTTCCCTGATCTGGCTTGTTTTGTGTGTTGGAATGTCAAGAACACTGGCATGGGAAGCATAGGGAAACACAAAACCAAATTACCACAGCACTGCAACTTTATCAGCTGAGCTGCTGCACTCAGAGAATCAGATTCATAGAACCAGCCAGGGTTGGAAGGGATCACAGGGATCATCTAGTTCCAAGCCCTCTGCCATGGGCAGGGACACCCTCCCCTAGATCAGGCTGGACAGAGTCTCACCCAGCCTGGCCTCCTCAGTTTGAAAACTCTCAACTCATGCCAGCTCTTGGTAATTCAACTCAGATTAGTTTTTAATTTAGCCTGAAGAAGAAGAGGCTCAGGGGTGACCTCATTGCTGTCTGCAACTACCTGAAGGGAGGCTGTAGCCAGCTGGGGTTGGTCTCTTCTGCCAGACAACCAGCAACAGAACAAGGGGACACAGCCTCAAGTTGTGCCAGGGGAGGTCTAGGCTGGATGTTAGGAGGAAGTTGTTGGCAGAGAGAGTGATTGGCATTGGAATGGGCTGCCCAGGGAGGTGGTGGAGTTGCTGTCCCTGGAGATGTTCAAGAAGAGACTGGATGAGGCACTTAGTGCCATGGTCTGGTTGATTGGCCAGGGCTGGGTGCTAGGTTGGACTGGATGAGCTTGGAGGTCTCTTCTAACCTGGCTGATTCTGTGATTCTATAAAAACAAACGCCATACACCAGAAAAAGAACCCTGGAAATCAGCTGATTGATGATGATATGATTATGTGTCTGGGTTCACCTGTACAATAAGATGCAGCACTAAAGTCTCTTTCATATCGAGCTTGTGCTGTGCTGTACGCTGACCGTAGTGAAGCCCACTGAATTCTTCTCAGTCAGAGAGAAGATGAGACGTTAGAAAATTACTGGCTTGAACACATGTGAGGGGTTAGAGCGGATCCTTCCCCCAGAACAGTAAATCCACTACAACTCAGAATTAGGAAACTGGAAAGAAAAATGAAATTCTATTTCTTGCAACAGTATAAGGAGAAGAAACTACTGCAGAATACAATAACTGTAAAGGAGATGGGGATGGGGTCAAGTGGTGGCGAAGCTGCAAAGCAGCAGGCGAAACAGCGGTGGGGGAAGATAGCAGCAGGTGCAGCATGGGCAGATACAAGCTGCGCTTCCAGACATCAGCTTTTGATGCTCCAGTGGAATGATATTAACTTATCCATCGTTGCCACTTTATAGCTTATCCCTGGAACGTTCACCTCTGCACTCAGAGACTCCAATACTCTTCCACTTCTAAGTTTCTCTGTTCCCAATTATTTTATGTCTGAGCAAGAGGTCTAGCTCAAAGAGCCACACCACACATCTTTGGAGAGGAAACCTGTTGGATTTCCTACACTTTTTGTGGGGTTACTTGAATCACAAACTCAGGAATGTCTTGAGCACTTCTTCCCGAGTGGGGTGGCCGTGGAGCGATGCTGCCTTCACAGCGGCAGGGGAAAGCAAAACTGCTATGGTCCCCCAGGCCGGGGAGGCAGCCAGGAAGTTGGCTACTGACAGAGTCTGAGAGAGGGCCGCCCAGATGCCGCTGGCTCTGGCTTAAAGGACCCCAGGGCTTGCCAAGCCTGTCAGCTTGCACAGAAGGGTGCAAAAGTGACGAGAGCTGCCCAAAAGCAGGGATGGGATAAAACCAAGAGCTGTACAAAAGGAAGGAGCCGTCCAAAAGCAGGGATGGCCCAGTCACGGCAGGAGCCTGTCCTGCCAGGCACTCTGTTAAGGCAGAAACTCTTTCAAGACAGGAGCTCTCTAGGCGGGAGCTCTCCAGATGGGACCTCCCGAGGTGGGAGCTCTCCAGATGGGACCTCCCAAGGCGGGAGCTCTCCAGACGGGACCTCCCAAGGTGGGAGCTCTCCAGATGGAAACTCCCAAGGCGGGAGCTCTCCAGACGGGACCTCCCAAGGCAGGAGCTCTCCAGACGGGACCTCCCGAGGTGGGAGCTCTCCAGACGGGACCTCCCGAGGTGGGAGCTCTCCAGATGGGACCTCCCAAGGCAGGAGCTCTCCAGACGGGACCTCCCAAGGTGGGAGCTCTCCAGATGGGACCTCCCGAGGTGGGAGCTCTCCAGATGGGACCTCCCACGGTGGGAGCTCTCCAGATGGGAACTCCCAAGGTGGGAGCTCTCCAGATGGGACCTCCCAAGGCAGGAACCCTCGAGGCAGGAACCCTTGCTCTATGTATCCTTTTTCTAGACAAAGTGTCCATTTACCATTTGCAGGGGGTGTGAAAGCCCAGCCAACCACCAGCCTGATTCCACCGTGGGTTTCCACATGGGTCAGCTCGTGTGCAAAAAAGGCACCTTTTGCTGCCCCACTTCAAGCCTGCAGGGCAGGGGTGGGAAGCAGATTTGTGAGCCTTTCTTCTCCCATGGAGTGAGAGGGAGAAGAGAGGGATTTGGGGTATCCTTGGACACCCACAAGAAAGCCTATGGGAACTGTCAGGGAATGGAGTCAGAGACTGAAATCCTGATAGCTAAACCTCCTCTTCCTTCAAGCCTGCAGGGCAGGGGTGGGAAGCAGATTTGTGAGCCTTTCTTCTCCCATGGAGTGAGAGGAAGAAGAGAAGGATTTGGGGTACCCCTGGACACCCACAAGAAAGCCTGTGGGAACTGTTGTTAGGGAAAAGGAGTCAGAGACTGCATTCCTGATAGCTAAACCTCCTCTTCCTTCCTCCTTTCTCCACCCCAGTGAATGGTGCAAGCGAAAAGAAAAACTCAAGAGAGTGAGAGGTTTGCTTTGGCTGTGGCTCCCCTGAAGGTCTTATGTTAAATTAGAACTTTTCTAAGCAGGAGGAGTGGATTCTATTCCAGTAAACATCATTCAGTTATGAACTATTTCCATCGTGGAAAAGAAAGTGATTAAAAAACTTCAAGGCATAACTTATGAATTTAAATGCTTTGCAAAACACTCCCAGTAGAGAACAAAAAGGTGATAAAATTTGATCTAAGGTCCGTTTCAGAGTGTTTTAATGCAAGACTAATGTAACCTTTTTAACTTGGGATTTCACTAATCAATAGCTACATCAGCAATAAATGCTGGCTATGTTTCATGCAAAGCTCATAAATATTTACACATCTGAATCAGAAAGATAATTTAAGCTGATTTTCTATATGGTTTATCTTTTTTAATATGCTGAAGGAAATAATAAGGTGGCTTGCAAAACTTCAGAAAGTTCAAATGAAGGTGGATAAAGTTCCGTGGCTTCAAAGGGGAGCACGGTATGAAAACTGGGGAGGCTGGGAGGAATGAACATCCAGCTGGAACTGCTTCACTCACTGCCCACAGAGATGGTGGAGTCACCATCCATGGAGGTGGTTAAAGGGAGACTGGATGAGGTACTTAGTGTCATAGAATCATAGAATGGTTTAGGTTGGAAGGGACCTCAAGGATCATCCAGCTCCAACCCCCTGCCATAGGCAGGGACACCTCCCACTAGAGCAGGTTGCTCAAGGCCTCATCCAGCCTGGCCTTAAACGCCTCCAGGGAGGAAGCATCCACAACCTCCCTGGGCAACCTGTGCCAGTGTCTTACCACCCTCACTGTAAAGAACTTCCTCCTAACATCCAGTCTAAATCTCCCCTCTTCCAGCTTAAACCCATTCCCCCTCGTCCTGACATTACCAGACCTTGTCAATAGTCCCTCCCCAGCCTTCCTGTAGGCTCCCTTCAGATACTGGAAAGCCACTCTAAGGTCTCCTCGAAGCCTTCTCTTCTCCAGGCTGCAGAGCCCCAACTCTCTCAGCCTGTCCTCATAGCAGAGCTGCTGCAGCCCTCTGAGCATCTTCGTGGCTCTCCTCTGGACTCGCTCCAGCAGTTCCATGTCCTTCTTGTGTTGGGGGCTCCAGAACTGCACACAGTACTCCAGGTGGGGTCTGAGGAGAGCAGAGTAAAGGGGGAGAATCCCCTCCCTTGCCCTGCTGGCCACACTGCTCTTGATGCAGCCCAGCACAGGGTTGCTGTCTGGGCTGCATGTGCACACTGCAGGCTCATGTTGAGCTTTTCGTCAACCCAGACCCCCAGGTCCTTCTCCTCAGGGCTGCTCTCAGCCATTCACCACCCAGCCTGTATCTGTGCCTGGGATTGCACCGACCCAGGTGCAGGACCTTACACTTGGCCTTGTTAAACGTCATGAGGTTGGCCTGGGCCCACCTCTCCAGCCTGTCCAGGTCCCTCTGGATGGCATCCCTGCCCTCCAGCAAGTCAGCTGTGCCACACAGCTTGGTGTCTTCTGCAAACTTGCATGGTGCATTAATTAGAAAAGTTAGGTGATAGAGGTTGGACTTGATGATCTCAAAGGTCTTCTCCAACCTGGTTAATTCTGTGATTCTGTTACTTCTGTAATACTATTTAAGACTTGAAGAAGTTTGCTTGGAGTGGGATTTTTTTTTAGCAGAGGTCTGGGTTCCATGGTGATGCATTCAGCTGTACAGAACCACCTGAAAACAGAAAAAAAAGGCAAACCAATATTTCATCCTGAACTCAAGAGGCTAAGGTGGTAAGAATGTTAGATGAGAGATTTGTTATGGCTTCCTGGTCTGCATCAGGAGCAGTGTGGTCAGTAGGACAAGGGAGGTTATTCTGCCCCTGTACTCAACACTACTCAGGCCACATCTTGAGTACTGTGTCCAGTTCTGGGCTCCTCAATTCAAGAGAGATGTTGAGGTGCTGGAACATGTCCAGAGAAGGGTGGCAAAGCTGATGAGGGGCCTGGAATACAAACTCTATGAGTAGAGGCTGAGGGAACTGGGGCTGTGCAGCCTGGAGAAGAGAAGCCTCAGGGCTGACCTCATTGCTGTCTACAGCTACCTGAAAGGAGGTTATGGCCAGGTGGTCTCTTCTGCCAGACAACCAGCAACAGAACAAGGGGACACAGTCTCAAGTTGTGTCAGGAGAGGTCTAGGCTGGATGTTAGGAGGAAGTTGTTGTCAGAGAGAGTGATTGGCATTGGAATGGGCTGCCCAGGGAGGTGGTGGAATTGCCATCCTTGGAGGTGTTCAAGAAAAGACTGGATGAGGCGCTTAGTGACTGGCAGAAGACACCACCCCCCCCTGGCTACAGCCTCCCTTCAGGTCGTTGTAGACAGCAATGAGGTCACCTTTGAGCCCCTATTCTCTAGGCTAAACACCCCTCAGCCTCTCCTCACAGGGCTGTGCTCCAGTCCCCTCACCTTGCTTCTTAGAACAAAAATAATGCCAGCAGGAGCAGGTGCAAAGCAACCACTTGTGTGGTTGAATTCTGAGTTAACAAAAAGGGTAAACCCATGTCATACTTATGTGACAGTTTAGGCACATTAAGCTGAAATGGAGCTGCTAATAATTCCAATCGGTTCCTCATTACTTTCCCTGTCAATGGGCCATTAATGAGAACACTGTTTTATCCTCTACTCAGGTCTGGTAAATTATGTTAAACAACAGATGTTGAGCAGATGTTCTCATTATTTTAGTGACTTGATTTCTGGTTCAGTCCTCAAGTTGTTTTACATGCCTAAGTGTTGCATCACTCTTTCTGTGACAGCTAAAGCGTCTGAAAGCATCAACACCGAACAACCTCATTAGCAGACACAGTTCTAAGGAATTTCGATGTAACAAATGGAGAAATCACTTCTCTGTTTAAACAGGCACAGCAATGAAGTGCTAGCAGTAAATGCTTCCACTTAGCATACCAGGACCAAAATTTCCTCCCATCACTCTTAGGTGTTGCACTCAAATCAATGCTGAACAGGCTGCCCAGGGAGGGGTTGTGGAGTCTATTTCTCTGGACATGTTAAAAACTCGCCTGGATGCATTCCTGTGTGACCTACTCTAGGTGATCCTGACTTGGCAGGGGGGTTGGGCTGGTTGACCTTTTGAAGTGCTTTCCAATCCCCAACATTCTCTGATTTTCTTCACAGAGAGAGTGATTGGCATTGGAATGGGCTGCCCAGGGAGGTGGTGGAGTCACCGTCCCTGGTGGTGTTGAAGCAAAGCCTGGATGAGGCACTTAGTGCCATGGTCTGGTTGACTGGCTAGGGCTGGATGCTAGGTTGGACTGGATGATCTTGGAGGTCTCTTCCAACCTGGTTGATGCTACTCTATTTTTTTCCTTTTATCAAATTCTGGCTCACTGGAGGGGTCTCCAAAGGCTGGAAGCTGGCCAAAGTGATGCCCTTCCACAAGAAGAGCCAGAGGGAGGAACTGGANTGGCTAGGGCTGGGTGCTAGGTTGGACTGGATGATGTTGGAGATCTCTTCCAACCTGCTTGATTCTATGATACTATTCTATGACTAAAGGGGCATTGGACACAGATCAGCCAATCACAATGGCACTTTGCCAGGCTTCACCATACTAGGTGAGGCCAGGGCTTTTGCTCTCCCCTCCCATGGTTGCCTCACTCAGGACAGGAGGAGCAGGGGAATAGGGCAACATGTCTGGCATAATACCATGTTTGCCCCATCAAGCCTACCACCACAATTACTAAGAAAAGGAGAGAAAATGTCAGAAATTAAACTTAAATTCACCCCGAACATATTTGAGGAACTAGAAATGAACTTCCCCCCCACCCCAAAATTAATTAGAGATAATATACTTTCAATAAACACAGAAATTCTCCTGAACAGCTCTTGGAGCTGTTTTGACCAAGGAGCTGATAGAAAGGACTGCCACGTGGAAGGATCAAATGAGTGAACAGCCTTTCTTGCTGCAGCAGACCTGAGCTAGCTACTCAATTAGGTGAAATTCAGGAGAGCACAGGGGATGTAACCATGGTTGCAGAGCCTCAAAATCCAGCTCTGACGCTGGGTCCTTTCTCTGATGCCAAACTGCTCTGTCACTCACTGGCAAGTGAAGTAGGACTTAAGAAACAAAGTTCATTGGCTTGTATAGAAGAAAAAGTAGCAACTGAATTCAATGGATGTTAACATCCAGCAGACAAGCAAAATGATTGAGGATGCAAAGCAGAGCAAGAAGATTTACTGTATCTGACATGCGGGTCACAAACCTGTTATTTGGCAGCAGTCACCTCTAGACTAACAGCTGAAGTGATGTCAGAAACTCTGGCAAAGATCAGTGCATGGAAAATTGTTTTAGCACATGACAGTGGAATGTGCCTCACCAAGATGTCCATCAATGCTACAGCGAAGCCAGCTCCAGCAGAAACCAGAGACTTCCTTGTTTTGACTAAAGAGTATCCCAGGACAAGTTAAAACCTGATGTTGTTATTAGGTGAATGCAGCAGTTCATTTTCTGATGTTTTCATGCTGGCACTCTGCCTTCATTTTGCCTAATTTGGGAAGGATTGTCACAGGAACAGAGGATAGTAGGGGTTGGAAGGGACCCAAGGAGATCACCGAGTCCAACCCCCCTGCCAGAGCAGGACCACACAATCTAGCACAGATCACAGAGATAGCCAAGAAGATACAACAAATAATGACTGATGAGGAGGGAAAGAGAAGTAAGATGTGGAAGCTCTTTCAACAGCCAAAGAGTGTATGGTAATGGCTCTCAGGCTTTTCATTGCCCTGACCTCCTCTCAGGAAGCATCTATCAAGTGAAGAATTTACTGTGCCTTAGGTACCATTCTGGGGTGGGAATTATGGTCTGATTACCACTTCCCTGCCCAATCAAGGGCTAAAATGGTCAGTGTTTTTCAGACAGTTTCCTTGGACTGGTCGTAATTATTGTGCTTAGTCTTTGTGTGAGAGCATGAAAAGGCTAAAGCTGTTCTACTAAATCAGATAGAAATATGTGGGAGAATTCTCTGCCTAGCAAGGCATGAGCTGGAGGAGGGGGAAAGGAGGGAAGAAGAAAGTCTGCAATTTCTGTAGTTACATCACACAGACAATAGGTGAATTAAGATGAATGAAACTGTCCTACTCCCAGGCGTATCTGCCCACCTAAGCTCAGTGTCAGACGATGTGTGGCAAAGAGGCAGAGCAGAAGAGCTATCTTCCCGTGTTTGTTTTCCATGCATGCATTTTTTAGTAGCTCTATCTCAAAACCAAGATCTAAATGTAACCTCAAGCCAGATGGACTTCTAGAATAAAACCCAGCCTAGCAGGCTGAGGGTGGAAAATACCTCCTCTTTGAGATATGATTGTCCCAGAGAAGCCTGGGGCAAGCTTCCAACGATTATGTATGTTCATGTAGTCTAAACCCTGGGTGCTGTCTCATCTGTTGTCAGATGAGACAGATGTCAGTGTCCACAGACACTGCAGCATCCCTGCTGTGCTGCTTTCAGCTCTGCTGCAAACCATGGTGGAGCAAGCAGAAGGAACTGTGCTAGTTTGAAAACCTTATAAACTAATTTGGAGACCAGCTAGGAAGTGAAGGATAAAGTTTGCAGCAAATAGGTTGTGTTGTTACACTGCTCTGGCAACGACATGTTATAAACCTATCTCACTATTATTTTTCCATACAGTGAAACCTTACTTGGTACTGAGAAGGGACACAGTAGAAGAGGAGATCACAACCATAATATCCAGTGAAGCTTGGGAATTCTGAATTTCACTTGCAGGCAAGAAATAAATACAAGTCACAGGGTGTGCATCATGCTGGTAGTGAGTAACCATGTGCTGGTGTTTCCTTTGGTGCTTCTCCATCTTCTTCTGCTGTAAACTTCATTTATGACCACTCAGAGAGAAGTCTGTGACCCTTTAGGTACAACAATCTTTCCTTTAACCTCTTCCACTGAATGTCCCTTATAGTGCAAATGGATGCTTGTATGAAAAGACTTTGCAGGTATTTAAACAGTCTCACAGTATCACCAAGGTTGGAAGAGACCTCACAGATCATCAAGTCCAACCCTTCACCACAGAGCTCAAGGCTAGACCATGGCACCAAGTGCCACGTCCAACCTTGCCTTGAACAGCCCCAGGGACGGCGACTCCACCACCTCCCTGGGCAGCCCATTCCAGTGGCCAATGACTCTCTCAGTCAAGAACTTTCTCCTCACCTCAAGCCTAAACTTCCCCTGGCACAGCTTGAGGCTGTGCCCTCTTGTTCTGGTGCTGGCTGCCTGAGAGAAGAGAGCAACCTCCTCCTGGCTACAACCACCCCTCAGGTAGTTGTAGACAGCAATAAGGTCTGCCCTGAGCCTCCTCTTCTCCAGGCTAAACAATCCCAGCTCCCTCAGCCTCTCCTCGTAGGGCTGTGCTCGAGGCCTCTCCCCAGCCTCGTTGCCCTTCTCTGGACACGTTCAAGCATCTCAATGTCCCTCTTAAACTGGGGGGCCCATGTTGCAGATAGGGTCTGGCGATCTGAAGATGGCGCCATGTCACGGAAAGATAGGGCCCCTCTCTGTGTTCTGTATGACTTCTCTATGATCTCTCTGTGATTCCTTTGTTATACTTAGCTTCCTGTCTGTGATGCAAGCAGAAGGAAGTGATGTTGCTACCTGTCCTATATAATCCCATGCTACACGTTAATAAACCCCATTTTGCTGTCCACCACATTGGTGTTTGCATGCTGATGACCACGTGCTGCCATTATTGAACCAGGGCATTGTGGCAGAGAGGCCACAGGCCCAGAACTGGACACAGTACTCAAGGTGTGGTCTACACAGTGCAGAGTATAGGGGCAAAATGACCTCCCTGCTCCTGCTGACCACATCATTCCTGATGCAGGCCAGGATGCCACTGGCTCTCTTGGCCACCTGGGCACACTGCTGGCTCATATTCAGGTGACACTTGAGAGGATACTTGAGCTTCCCCTCCAAAATATTTAACACCTCCAGAGTACCTACAGCTCGTTGTCTGACTGCTCAGAGATAATTCTGTGTTCATTTATGTCTTCTGTAAGCCTTTTTTCCTAACCACTAAGTTATGAAAACAGCCAGAGTGCATTTTAGGACAGGTGAAGCAAACACAAACCACCACTTTGTTGGTCTTGTTGCTGTTGTCTCCTTTAATATCTATATTTATACTTATTTAAAATAGGTTTCTTTCAGTTTAAAGAAAACAAATGTTTGAGAATTAACTGGCAACAGCTTGAATTCTACAGAAAGAAAATCAGATAAATGCCACTCCCAGGTTTTCCATGTACCTAATCTCAGATAAGTGAAATGTAATATTCGTCCCACAGCGACTCGCAATGGTTCATGTCACACATGAGCCCTGTGTCCGATGCCCTGGTTCCCAGGCAGCCCAGAAAATTGTTAAGTGTTGGTTACTCACAAACTTCTTCAAAATTAAGAGCACCTAGGGAAGTTCTTCTTCCCCTCTACTCGGCCCTAGTGAGACCACAACTGGAATACCGTGTCCAATTTTGGGCTCCCCAGTTCAAGAGAGATAAGGACATACTGGAAAGAGTCCAGCAGAGAGCCATGAGGATGATTGAGGGACTTGAGTGAAATCCCAGGCACAGATACAGGCTGGGTGGTGAATGGCTGAGAGCAGCCCTGAGGAAAAGGACCTGGGGGTCTGGGTTGATGAAAGCTCAACATGAGCCAAGAGTGTGCACATGCAGCCCAGCCAGCCAACTGTGTCCTGAGCTGCAGCAAGAGCAGTGTGGGCAGCAGGGCAAGGGAGGGGATTCTGCCCCTTTACTCTGCTCTCCTCAGACCCCACCTGGAGTACTGTGTGCAGTTCTGGAGCCCCCAGCACAAGAAGGACATGGAACTGCTGGAGCCAGTCCAGAGGAGAGCCACAAAGATGCTGAGAGGGCTGCAGCAGCTCTGCTATGAGGACAGGCTGAGAGAGTTGGGGCTCTTCAGCCTGGAGAAGAGAAGGCTTCGAGGAGACCTTAGAGTGGCTTTGCAGTATCTGAAGGGAGCCTACAGGAAGGCTGGGGAGGGACTATTGACAAGGTCTGGTAATGTCAGGACAAGGGGGAATGGGTTTGAACTGGCAGAGGGGAGATTTAGACTGGATGTTAGGAGGAAGTTCTTTCCAGTGAGGGTGGTGAGACACTGGCACAGGTTGCCCAGGGAGGTTGTGGATGCTTCCTCCCTGGAGGCGTTTAAGGCCAGGCTGGATGAGGCCTTGAGCAGCCTGCTCTAGTGGGAGGTGTCCCTGCCTATGGCAGGGGGTTGGAGCTGGATGATCCTTGAGGCCCCTTCCAACCTAAACCATTCTATGATTCTATGTTTGCATGCTGCTCTGCTGAACACACACATTAGGTGATAATTGTCTTCATACCATCATATTACCAGTGGATTAGTATTGGATGCTTTCTGGAGAGCACTGAGAACTCTGGTTCCAGATTCCTTTTTTTTTTTGTGTGTGTGGGGGGGTGGTGGTGGTGGTGTGTTAAAACAAGAGTTAATTGATCAAAGAGGTTTGTTTTTTGTTTTAAATCTGTCCAAGCTAGCTCCTCATACACATATAAATGAGGATTGAAGACTTGAGACAGGACATATGGCTGTTTTGAACAGAGATAAGCGCACGAGGATCCGCATTTAGCTGTTTGTTGCAGGACGCTAACAGACACAAACTGTTGTTTTCAGTACCCTTGGATGCTGCAGCTCTGCTTGTTAATCCACGTCTCAGAAGGAACAGGGGCTTTCAGAATAACAACTGAAAGAATTGGCAGGGTTCTTCTGAGTTACAGCTCTTGAGGTTTACAGTCTGGAGCTTGCTTCTTATCTTTATAAGGTGGACTTGTTTCCATCGGATAGCCTAGCTGCCCAAATCAATTAGTATAGACCCTTACGTTAGCTGATGTACCAACTGTTTACATTACTCAGATGGGATGTAGAAAATTAAGACTCATTATGACCTCTGCCTGAGAATATTCACAGTATCACAGTCTCACAGTATCACCAAGGTTGGAAGAGACCTCACAGACCATCAAGTCCAACCCTTTACCACAGAGCTCAAGGCTAGACCATGGCACCAAGTGCCACGTCCAATCCTGCCTTGAACAGCTCCAGGGACGGCGACTCCACCACCTCCCTGGGCAGCCCA
>WAAF01016167.1:1023-27286 GCA_013400475.1 Tricholaema leucomelas | reverse complement strand
TGGCACTGCAGCATCACTCAGGTGGTACTGCAGCATCACTCAGGTGGTACTTCAGCATCACTCAGATGGCACTGCAGCATCACTCAGGTGGCACTGCAGCATCACTCAGGTGGCACTGCAGCATCACTCACCTTTTTCTGTGTTTTTCATGAGCTTATTTTTAAACTGGGCTATGGACAACACAATTAGCAGATTCCCCCCCGCCCCCGCTCCGTTCTAAAGTTTCTTATGCTTCAGATCTTCTTTATTAATCCTTTTTCCTATAGTAATTGACCTTTACATGGGCTACTTGAGACTTACAAGCCCATGAACTGATAGCACTACTGGCCTTCAACTTTTCCTGCAGCATTATGTGGGAATGAGAAGTGAAGAAGGATAATAAGAGGCAGATGCTGACCTTGGTTCCCACCAGCTGCTGGCTGCCTTATCTCAGAAAGGACAGATAATGGACACCTCATTAATGAGGAAAACAAGGAATGGTTTATGCTGATGGAGTGGGTTGTCCTTGACTCATTATGCTAATGTGTAGGTGTGTGCTTTGTGCCCTGAGGGATATATTGAGAGCTGAAATGATCAATAAAGGTCTCTGGGCTGGACCTGAGTAAGGCATTCGACTCTGTCCCCCATGACATCCTGGTCACCAAACTGGAAAAGCACAAACTGGATGGGTGGAGCACTCACTGGATAAGGAATGGGCTGGATGGTCGCATGCAGAGAGTGGTGGTCAATGGCACAATGTCCACCTGGCGACCAGTGCCAAGTGGTGTTCCTCAGGGGTCAGTGCTGGGACCAGTGCTCTTTAACATCTTTGTCAGTGATATGGACAGAGGAATTGAGTGCACCCTCAGCAAGTTTGCAGATGACACCAAGCTGTGTGGCACAGCTGACTTGCTGGAGGGCAGGGATGCCATCCAGAGGGACCTGGACAGGCTGGAGAGGTGGGCCCAGGCCAACCTCATGACGTTTAACAAGGCCAAGTGTAAGGTCCTGCACCTGGGTCGGTGCAATCCCAGGCACAGATACAGGCTGGGTGGTGAATGGCTGAGAGCAGCCCTGAGGAGAAGGACCTGGGGGTCTGGGTTGATGAAAAGCTCAACATGAGCCTGCAGTGTGCACATGCAGCCCAGACAGCAACCCTGTGCTGGGCTGCAGCAAGAGCAGTGTGGCCAGCAGGGCAAGGGAGGGGATTCTCCCCCTTTACTCTGCTCTCCTCAGACCCCACCTGGAGTACTGTGTGCAGTTCTGGAGCCCCCAGCACAAGAAGGACATGGAACTGCTGGAGCCAGTCCAGAGGAGAGCCACGAAGATGCTCAGAGGGCTGCAGCAGCTCTGCTATGAGGACAGGCTGAGAGAGTTGGGGCTCTGCAGCCTGGAGAAGAGAAGGCTTCGAGGAGACCTTAGAGTGGCTTTGCAGTATCTGAAGGGAGCCTACAGGAAGGCTGGGGAGGGACTATTGACAAGGTCTGGGAATGTCAGGACGAGGGGGAATGGGTTTGAACTGGCAGAGGGGAGATTTAGACTGGATGTTAGGAGGAAGTTCTTTCCAGTGAGGGTGGTGAGACACTGGCACAGGTTGCCCAGGGAGGTTGTGGCTGCTTCCTCCCTGGAGGTGTTTAAGGTCAGGCTGGATGAGGCCTTGAGCAGCCTGCTCTAGTGGGAGGTGTCCCTGCCTATGGCAGGGGGTTGGAGCTGGATGATCCTTGAGGTCCCTTCCAACCTAAACCATTCTATGATTTTATGGTTCTGGCATAATTCCCATTGACCTGTCTGGAGTCCATGTGGCATCGTCTTGATCACACTGACCTGTGGGGCCTTGACCACGTTTCCCACAGCAAGCTAAAGAGATTTCTGCAACACTTTCACATGGCAGTTTTAGTGCTGCCTGAAAAAGCACATCTAAGAGTTCTGTAAAGATGCACCCTTAAAAGAAAAATCATTCCTACTGGGACCTCAAGGTTTTGCCTTGCATTCGAACGAACCTTTTAATGCTTCAAAGTAACACTGATAGACCTGGAAAATGGATAAATAACAAAATAAGCTGAGAAAATAATTTTCCCAATATAATATCTATTAAAAATTGGCACTTGTGTGGTAGATGCAGGACTGAAATTGGCTCTGATTTTTTTTTCTTCTCTCTGTGTGTGGTTTGAGAGACAACAGGCAGACAACTTCCACAGAAGTACATATCTGAAGAACAGACACAGACAAATTCAAACTGGGAGAACAGTCTTGAATGGAGGTCATGATTTCACCTCTGGAGAAGCTGAGGTCCACATAGACCACAGAGAACTTCTAGAGGTGTTTCCAAGAGGCAGAGATGTGGGAATAAGGGATATGGTTTAGCACTGAATTTGATAGAGTTGGACATTGTTGGTTGGACATTGTGATCCCAAAGGTCTTTTCCAGTCAAAACAATTCTCTATCCATAACACAGACAGATTTCTCAGCCAGACCCATTTCCAGCACTCCCATTCAAGTGTGCAGGAGATTCCTTACTTAATGCAGGACATTTACAACTCTTCTACGTTGTGATGGTTTGAGAGTTACTCACTCTCTCACACGATGAAATCACCCAGACGAGACTCGGCCATCTGGAAGTTCATAGAATCATAGAATCATCCAGGTTGGAAGACACCTCCAACATCATTCAGTCCAACCTAGCACCCAGCCCTGGCCAATCAACTAAACTATGGCACTAAGTGCCTCATCCAGGCTTTTCTTGAACATCTCCAGGGACGGTGACTCCATCACCTCCCTGGGCAGCCCATTCCAGTGCCAATCACTCTCTCTGGAAACAACTTCCTCCTAACATCTAGCCTAGACCTCCAGTTCTGATGCTTCTTGCCTGGGAGAAGAGACTGACCCCCACCTGGCTACAGTCTCCCTTCAGGTAGTTGTAGACAGAAGAACTTGAGACTGTGTCCCCTTGTACTGTTGCTGGTTGCCTGGCAGAAGAGACCACCTGGCCATAACCTCCTTTCAGGTAGTTGTAGACAGCAATGAGGTCTGCCCTGAACCTCCTCTTCTGCAGGCTGCACACCCCCAGCTCCCTCAGCCTCTCCTCCGGCGACTNCAGCTCCCTCAACCTCTCCTCCTAGGGTTTGTGTTCCAGGCCCCTCACCAGCCTCGTTACCCTTCTCTAGCAGGTTGGACTTGCCCTTGCTGACTGCAGGGGGATTGGAAAAGATGACCTTAGAGAGTCTCTTCCAACCTGATGTAATTTGTGAATCTGTGAAGCAGACTGAGAAGCCCTCCCCAAATGAATCCTTGGCATTTGGTTTGGGCAGGAGTAAGCAATCATAGCCTATTTCCCAAAGGAATCCAGCCTGTGATGGAGCTGTGGAGTTGCTGTAAGTCTGAAGACCCTCTTCATCACGAGGCACTACCAAGGGCTGTTTCACCTTGCACAACTGTTCTCAAAGTGGAAAAAGAAAAAAAAAAAGGGTTAAAATAAATGCTAGCCTCATTTATCCTCAACTGTGGCATACAACTCAGATGCTATCCCTGCCATAATGAGACTCACAGAGAGCTTGGACCTGCTGCAGGAGATAAATCAGTCTCTTCTGCCAGGCAACCAGCAACAGAACAAGGAGACACAGTCTCAAGCTGTGCCAGGGGAGGTCTAGGCTGGATGTTAGGAGGAAGTTGTTGGCAGAGAGAGTGATTGGCATTGGAATGGGCTGCCCAGGGAGGTGGTGGAGTTGCCATCCCTGATGCACTTAGTGCCGCAGTCTAGGGGCTAGGTTGGACTGGATGATCTTGGAGGTCTCTTCCAACCTGATCTTTGATAGAAGCAGGAAAGCTGCAAAGTCTGAGTTTTCCTAAAACGATGAAGTATGAGACTGAAAGTATTGAGATCAGATATTTCTAACCTGCTATTCTGCTGTGCCCATTGTCAGCCCTGAAGATTTCACAAATGTGGGTTTCCTTGCTTTAACATTCCTGACATATACTCAAGAGCAGAGAAATGATTAGAGGCATATCAGACGTCTGGAGAGGAAAGCTGAGCTCTGAGGTCAGAACATCTCCTGCTTTGCTTTTGTTTTCAGTATTGTTTTCAGGATTGGCATTTCCCTTAAAACCAGAGCAAGGCTTCTGTTTCTCTGCATTCTTTCACAGCTGTCTCTTCCAAGTTGTGAGCTGTCCTTTCCTCCTCCATTCTCATCTCTTTCCCCAGAAGCTAACGGCCACGTCTGTAGTTAAAGCAAAGTGCATGGCCCTTGGTATGGTAGCTGGGGTGGGCTGTGAGGCTAGACCTGGGAATCCTCCTGAAATTTGGATGCAACTTCACTCTGCTTCAGAAGCAAAGCACGTCTCCTCTTCTTCTGGGTAGGATGAGAGGTTAATCTTACTGTAGTTTCAGTCCCTGAGCATTTGCATTTGATTAATTTCTTACCTTTACTGATTCTTGGTATAAGTCATTAAAAGATACCATCTTGCCCCCTGAAGTCAGTGCAATTTCCTGCCAGGTGGAGAGATTCCTGTGTACTCCCTTTGAGAGTCAGCACATTGTTTAATATGATAGATAGATCTCAGACATTGTATTACTGTGAAATTTAAACCCTTACACTTGCCACTACAGCAGCTTTGGAGCTGTCTCTTATCTTGATTGCACAACTTAACATTAGAGCAATTTTTTTCCCTTCCTTTTTGACCTACATAAGCTATTGTTGAGCTCCACAGGGGAAAAAAAGTTGAAGTACATATGCATGGATGAAAATGGTTACACAGGTAGGAAGTGCTGCAGCAAACACACTGGCTTTGCACTTACCTCCTGAGCAATTGGTTTTGTTGTCAGCTGTAGTTATAGTCAGGGAGGTTGCATTACTGCAGCAGTCAAACAGAATAGGACCACAGAGTTTTAGGTGTTGGACAGAGAGCTGAAAGTCAAACTTTTGCCTCACTTCCCCCCCACCCAAAAATATCATTATATTCATAGAATCACAGAATCATAAAATCAAGCAGGTTGGAAGAGACCTTAAAGATCACCCAGTCTAACCCAGCACCCAGCCCTGTCCAGTCAACCAGACCATGGCACTAAGTGCCTCATTCAGGCTTTGCTTCAACACCTCCAGGGACAGTGACTCCACCACCTCCCTGGGCAGCCCATTCCAATGCCAATCACTCTCTCTGACAACAACTTCCTCCTAACATCCAGCCTAGACCTCCCCTAGCACAACTGGAGACTGTGTCCCCTTGGTTGCCTGGCAGAAGAGACCAATTCCACCTGGCCACAGCCTCCCTTCAGGTAGTTGCAGACAGCAATGAGCTCTGCCCTGAGCCTCCTCTTCTGCAGGCTGCACACCCCCAGCTCCCTCAGCCTCTCCTCACAGGGCTGTGCTCCAGGCCTCTCATCAGCTTTGTTGCCCTTCTCTGGACACCTTCCAGTACCTCAACATCTCTCTTGAATTGAAGAGCCCAGAACTAGACACAGCACTCAGGGTGTGGCCTGACCAGTGTTGAATACAGGAGAAGAATAATCTCCCTTGTCCTGCTGGCCACACTGTTCCTGATCCAGGCCAGGATGCCATTGGCTCTCTTGGCCACCTGGGCACACTGCTGGCTCATCTTCAGCTACTATCTACCAGTACCTCCAGGTCCCATTCTTCCTTGCTGCTCTCAGCCACTCTGTCCCCAGACTGTAGTTCTCCTTTGCTGTTGTTATCTCTCTCTATCCCCACATCATCGTTAAGAATTTATTGAGTTAAATATTTGAAAGCTTCTGGTTGTGTTTGTGGGCTGAACACTGATATCTTTATCTTGTTGACTTCCACACCAGTCTAAATCACTAATACATTTCCTCCAGTGTTCCACCTTTGGCCATGCCCATCTCAGCTAGTTCAGGACCTTTCCAGTGCTGACCAATAGATGGTTAGGCAGCAATGAAGCAACATATAATAATGCTCTGCTATTGTCAGTGACCTAATAGTCAGTTCAGGACCTTTCCAGTGCTGACCAATAGATGGTTAGGCAGCAATGAAGCAACATATAATAATTACTATTGTCAGTAACCTAATAATCAGCTTACAGATTCAGCAGAAAGATTTCTATTCCTCCCAAATGATTCAAACCAGAGCTCACTATCAATAAGGGCTGGGGGATGAGGTGACAGACAGCAGCCCTATGGAAAAGCACTTGAGAGTACTGGTGGATGAGAAGCTGGACATAAGGGATCAGGATAAGTTTGCAGCCCAGAAGGCCAGTTGCATCCTAGGCTGCATCAAAGGCAGCACAGCCAGCAGATGGAGAGGTGATTCTGCCGCTTCACTCTGCTCTGCTGAGACCTCATCTGAAGTGCTGAATTCAGCTCTGGTGCTCTCAACACAGGAAGGACATAGACCTGATGGAAGAAGTCCAGAGGAGAGCCACAAAAATGATCCAGGGGTTGGATCACCTCTGCTGTAAGGACAGGCTGAGGGAGCTGAGGTTGTTCAGTTTGGAGAAGAGAAGACTCTGGGGACACCTAATAGCAGCCTTTCAGTACCTGAAGGGGGCCTAGAAGAAGGCTGCAGAGAGACTGGTTCCAAACGCCTGGAGCGATGACACGAGGTGCAATGGTTTGAAATTAGAGAAGAGTAGATTTAGGTTGGACATTAGGAGGAAGTTTTTTATCATGGTCGTAGTGGAACACTGGAACAGGTTGTCCAGGGCAGTAGCTGAGGCCCCATCCTTGGAGATGTTCAAACTCAGGTTCGACAGCGCTCTGGGAAACTTGAGCTAATAGGTGACCATAGAATCATGGAATGGTTTAGGGTGGAAGGGACCTCAAAGCTCAGCCAGTTCCAACCCCCTGCCATAGGCAGGGACACCTCCCACTAGAATAGGTCACTCAAGGCCTCATCCAACCTGGCCTTGAACACTTCCAGGCAGGGAGCAGCCACAATCTCCCTGGGCAACCTGTGCCAGTGTCTCACCACCCTCACTGGAAAGAACTTCTTCCTAACACCTAGTTTAAATCTCCCCTCTTTCATTTTAAACCCATTTCTCCTCATCCTGTCATTACCAGACCTTGTCAATAGTCCCTGCCCAGCCCTCCTGTAGCCCACTTCAAATACTGGAAGGCCACTCCAAGGTCTCCTCAAAGCCTTCTCTTCTCCAGGCTGCAGAGCTCCAACTCTCAAAGCCTGTCCTCACAGCAGAGCTGCTGCAGCCCTGCAGGGGGGTTTGACTAGATGACTTCAGGAGTTCTCTTCCAATCCAAACCATTCTGTGCTTCTATGATTCTATCTCTACCTCTTTCCCTGAGGAAAAGGACCTGGGGGTCTGGGTCAACGAGAAGCTCAACATGAGCCTGCAGTGTGCACATGCAGCCCAGACAGCAACCCTGTGCTGGGCTGCATCAAGAGCAGTGTGGCCAGCAGGGCAAGGGAGGTGATTCTCCCCCCTTACTCTGCTCTCCTCAGACTCCACCTGGAGTACTGTGTGCAGTTCTATGATCCTTGAGGTCCCTTCCAACCTAAACCATTCTATGATTCTATAATTCTATGAATATTTTCTGCCAAGTGTTTGGAACTTCAAAGCACATAGCTCACCTGTTATGAAAGAAAATATCTTTTCCTGGTTATAATACTGATTCTGACTTGGAATAGCTGTTTTCAATGTGCACTATTATGGACCACAGCAATTACAGAGGTTCATATGTGTAACACCTATGACACAAAGTTTAAAGCACTAAATTAGCGTTTGTCTGAGGTTTCCCCACCCCCCCTTTTCTTTCAGAGTATTACACAGTTTGTCTGATTTCCCTCTGCACACTTTGGAGATAATGGTTTGCATTTGCAGTGTGTGCAGGCATAACAACATCTGCCTCAGAGTAAGTTGCTGTGCTCACTACTCAATGAAGCAGTGAAGCATTTGAAACACAGGAACATCCCTCAGACAGCGTCGCTGGTTAATGAGTCTTCATGCTCTGAATGTTGCGTCTCTTGCATCCCCTATCTATTAATCTTAAAACGAAGCACCCTACCTTAGCAGCAGTCTCAGCAAGGAAAGAAAAACAATCAACAAGACCAAAAAAAGAGCTGAGAGGCATCTGTGAAGAAAGTGTATGTTCAAACAATAATGCATCGTGAGCGTTCAAAAGGGAACAAAAACCCCAGCGAGAACATTGTTCTCCCTCTGTTCCCCTCTACACAACAATTTAACTTGCAGCTAGTTGTGGTTAATCAGCCTTCACACACACAATTCAAAATTAGCAAAGGTCCTGCTGCTCTCTGACTCAATTTTCTCCCCCTCTCCTTTAATCCATTCTGCTGGCCACATCCAGCTGGCGGCCGGTCACTAGCGGTGTCCCTCAGGGATCAGTGCTGGGCCCCATCCTCTTTAACATCTTCATAGATGATCTGGATGAGGGCAAAGAGTCAGTCATCAGCAAGTTTGCAGGTGACACCAAGCTGGGGCAGATGTGGCTGGGTTGGAGGGCAGAAGGGCTCTGCAGCGGGACCTTGACCGCCTGGACAGATGGGCAGAGTCCAAGGGGATGGCATTCAATGGCTCCAAGCGCCAGGGGCTGCACTTCGGCCACAACAACCCCATGCAGAGATACAGGCTGGGGTCAGAGTGGCTGGAGAGCAGCCAGACAGAGAGGGATCTGGGGGTGCTGATTGATACCCACCTGAACATGAGCCAGCAGTGTGCCCAGGTGGCAAAGAGAGCCAATGGCATCCTGGCCTGCATCAAGAATGGTGTGGCCAGCAGGAGCAGGGAGGTCATTCTGCCCCTGTACTCTGCACTGGTTAGACCACACCTTGAGTACTGTGTCCAGTTCTGGGCCCCCCAGTTTAAGAGGGACATTGAGATGCTTGAACGTGTCCAGAGAAGGGCAACGAGGCTGGGGAGAGGCCTCGAGCACAGCCCTACGAGGAGAGGCTGAGGGAGCTGGGATTGTTTAGCCTGGAGAAGAGGAGGCTCAGGGCAGACCTTATTGCTGTCTACAACTACCTGAGGGGTGGTTGTGGCCAGGAGGAGGTTGCTCTCTTCTCTCAGGCAGCCAGCACCAGAACGAGAGGACACAGCCTCAAGCTGTGCCAGGGGAAATATAAGCTTGAGGTGAGGAGAAAGTTCTTCAGTGAGAGAGTCATTGGCTACTGGAATGGGCTGCCCAGGGAGGTGGTGGAGTCGCCGTCCCTGGAGCTGTTGAAGGCAGGATTGGACGTGGCACTTGGTGCCATGGTCTAGCCTTGAGCTCTGTGGTGAAGGGTTGGACTTGATGATCTGTGAGGTCTCTTCCAACCTTGGTGATACTGTGAGACTGTGAGACTGTGCTACTGTGCTGCCTGGCTATGAGGCAAGCACCAGCTTAGTAGGGCTGAAGAGCTGAGCAGATGTGGATAAAAACCTGTCAGAAAGGCAGGCTGCAGGAGGCGTGGACCAACTCTAAAATGATGCACGAGTCAATTTCGACCCCATTAAGAAAGAATTTGAAATCTGGCCAACCAAAGACTAATTTGCTCTTTTGGATAGGCACTGTCACTGTGAAGGTGAGAAAATACTGGAGTGGGCTGCCCAGAGTGGTTGTGGAGTCTCTGTCTTTGAAAGCTTTCAAAACCTTCCTGGACACATTCCTGTGTGACTTATTCTAGGGGATCCTGCTCTGACAGGGGGGTTGGAAAAGATGATCTTTCAAGGTCCCTTCCAACCCCTAATGTTCCATGACTCTGTGATTCAGTGATGATTTTATGATTCTACAGTGCTTAAAAGGCTACTGGGGAAAGCTTGAAGGACAGGATACTTCGATTCAAGTTTTACCCATTTTTTCCCAGTTCTGGGCTCCTCAATACAGGAGAGATGTTGAGATGCTGGAATGGGTCTAGAGAAGGACAACAAAGCTGGTGAGAAGCCTGGAGCACAGAACTGTGAGGAGAGGATGAGGGAGCTGGGGGTGTGCAGCCTGCAGAAGTGGAGGCACAGAGGTGACCTCATTGCAGTCTACAACTACCTGAAGGGAGGCTGTAGCCAGGTGGGGTTGGTCTCTTCTGGTACGCAACCAGTAACAGAACAAGGGGGCACAGTCTCAAGTTGTGCCAGGGGAGGTCTAGGCTGGATGTTAGGAGGAAGTTGTTGGCAGAGAGAGTGATTGGCATTGGAATGGGCTGCCCAGGGAGGTGGTGGAGACACCGTCCTTGGAGGTGTTCAAGCAAAGCCTGCATGAGGCACTTAGTGCCATGGTCTGGTTGATTGTTTAGGGCTGGGTGCTAGGTTGGACTGGATGAGCTTGGAGGTCTCTTCCAACTTGGTTGATACTCTTGTCAAGTCTTTGCAAGTCTTCCTCTATCTCTAGGTTTTTGAACCGGCTTAAGAGCCAAAATGACAATGAAATTCAATTGTAATTCTCTTTAGTGTAGTTGTCATTGGTAACCAAGCTGCCCCTTATAAAGGTGGAAAAAGAATAGAAGAATACTGCATATTGAAAAATGAGGCCTCACAAACAGTTCGCAGGCTCACAGGATGTTAGGGGTTGGAAGGGACCCAAGGAGATTGCTGAGTCCAACTCCTCTGCCAGAGCAGGACCACACAAGTTCCCAGAAATATCCCTTTCAAACTAACAGATATTTGAAACCTTTGGAGCTTTTTCTGGACTAGTTTAGATTTCATCTTGTTACTGACCATTGCAGAAGATGACATTAAAAACACAGCATGACACAACAAGTGGTTCAGAAACTTCTAAAACATATATTCCTTACAATCTATATGTGGAAAGTAAAAGAGGACATATGTAACTGGCTCCAAAGTAGCAGATTGACTTCTGCATGGAAATACAGATTCCAAGGGGGCTTTTCATAGAATCACAGAATCAACCAAGTTGGAAGAGACCTACAAGATCATCCACTCCAACCTAGCAACCAGCTCTATCCAATCAACTAGACCATGGAACTAAGTGCCTCATCCAGGCTTGTCTTGAACACCTCCAGGGACAGTGACTCCACCACCTCCCTGGGCAGCCCATTCCAATGCCAATCACTCTCTCTGCCAACAACTTCCTCCTAACACCCAACCTAGACCTCCCCCAGCACAACTTGAGACTGTGTCCCCTTGTTCTGTTGCTGGTTGCCTAGGAAAAGAGACTGACCCCAACCTGGCTACAAGCTCCTTTCAAGTAGGTGTTTTCCATTGTTTTAGGAGACTATCCTTGCTTAACTCTTCTTATTTAACACACTGTTGGACTCAATCATGAGGCCTTTTCCAACCTAAATGATTCTATAATTCCATCTCAAGCAAAACAAAAGAATAATTCCTTATGTCTTGCTCATTATGGGTCTGATCCAGAGCTTATCGTCAGCCAATTTGCATGGGGTTCAGATCAGACCATGTTTGAAGGAAGAAAATTATTCTGACCCCAAGCAAACCCAAATTTCTTAAACATTACTTGAAATCTTGCAGATCTGGAGTAACACCAGTATGATATCCTGAGAGAGTTTAATTCATATGTTGAGAACATGAAGCTGACTTGTCAGATGCTGGACTACAGAATGAGCATTAAGGCATGCCTTAAATAACATCATAATGCTTTATCTTAGCTAGCCATAACCACCAAGATAGTGGCCAATAGCAGCTTTATGAGCAGTCTGCCTCCATTGCTTAGTTTTATTTCTGCTTGTTTAAAAGGCTTTTTTGACTCCCATATAATTAGAGATGGTTTTACTTGGTGTGCTGCACACAAAGTCGTTAGTGCATTCTCCTGCATTCAGATGCCTACAATCACTTACAATACGAGGGTTTCAGCATGGCTCATTTCCAAGATGTTTGTTATCCTCTGTCCATTGCTTTAAGCATCATCCTGGAGAAAAGCACTGAATGGTTTTGAACGTCTTCACCCTGCTGAAGATGCAGGGGAGTGTATGCTGAATTTTCATTCAATTTAAACAGCAATGACTTGATACTAAACAATGACCAAGATGCTTTTGTGTGTTCTGCTACTTTTTCATTTATTGCCTGTTAGTGAGAAGAGAACTGAATCAAGCCATTCCCCTTAAAGTGCTGGAAATAGCATCCAGGTTTGCAGAAAACTTCTCCAACAGTGCAGAACAGGAATATGTAAACATATACCACTTGCTGTTTCAGAGTCAAAAGCAGTGTCGAAAACCAACCCTCAGAATGCTGCTATTGAAAGAGAGGGAGATAAAAAGCACTGTAATAAAATTGCCAAAGGGAGCAAGCTCTCAGGGCAAATCATGTGCTCTTCAAATGCTAAATCTTGTTTTGCATTCCAGCGAGCAGAATAAAAAGGGGAGATGCAACAAAGAAAACAGACATCATCTTAGATTAGTCCAACCTAAATGGAAGAGAGAAAGCAAGCTGAAAATTGAAGAAGAGTTGATTTCACTACATGTTTATGTTAATAGGGTATTTGACTTTTGAATGCTTCATAAACCTTGTTATGTTCAGCGCTATTTGAGGTAGTAAAACAGCTGGAACTCTGCCAGAAGCTTTAATTGGAATCAGCTTAGCAGGAGCTGACAAGGTTTCCTAGTGTTTAGTTTCAAACTTATTATACGAATGCAAAGTTATGTGCTGCTCATTTCCTGGTCCTCCTCAAGTCTACGCCCATAAAGGTGAGACATAGCTGTGCCAGAAAATGGAATCCTTTTTTGCTCACATGCCCCAGGCCAGGGATTCACAGTATCACAGTCTCACAGTATCACCAAGGTGGGAAGAGACCTCACAGATCATCAAGTCCAACCCTTCACCACAGAGCTCAAGGCTAGACCATGGCACCAAGTGCCACGTCCAATCCTGCCTTGAACAGCTCCAGGGATGGCGACTCCACCACCTCCCTGGGCAGCCCATTCCAGTGGCCAATGACTCTCTCAGTGAAGAACTTTCTCCTCACCTCAAGCCTAAATTTCCCCTGGCACAGCTTGAGGCTGTGTCCTCTTGTTCTGGTGCTGGCTGCCTGAGAGAAGAGAGCAACCTCCTCCTGGCTACAACCACCCCTCAGGTAGTTGTAGACAGCAATAAGGTCTCCCCTGAGCCTCCTCTTCTCCAGGCTAAACAATCCCAGCTCCCTCAGCCTCTCCTCGTAGGGCTGTGCTCGAGGCCTCTCACCAGCCTCGTTGCCCTTCTCTGGACACGTTCAAGCATCTCAATGTCCCTCTTAAACTGGGGGGCCCAGAACTGGACACAGTACTCAAGGTGTGGTCTAACCAGTGCAGAGTACAGGGGCAGAATGACCTCCCTGCTCCTGCTGGCCACACCATTCCTGATGCAGGCCAGGATGCCATTGGCTCTCTTGGCCACCTGGGCACACTGCTGGCTCATGTTCAGGCGGGTATCGATCAGCACCCCCAGATCCCTCTCTGTCTGGCTGCTCTCAGCCACTCCGACCCCAGCCTGTATCTCTGCATGGGGTTGTTGTGGCCAAAGTGCAGCACCCTGCACTTGGAGCCATTGAATGCCATCCCCTTGGACTCTGCCCATCTGTCCAGGCGGTCAAGGTCCCGCTGCAGAGCCCTTCTGCCCTCCAACCCAGCCACATCTGCCTGCAGCTTGGTGTCACCTGTCTCATTCGAAGAGGGCAGTGTGGGTACTGTCACTTATAATTAGATGTTTCCTCACAGAGAGCTGCAGAGGTTCACCAGAGAACTCTGATTTTTTTGCACCTCTCAGTTATTGATCAGACCAAGTGTGTCAGACGTCCACAATAACACCTCTGTTAGCAATACATGCTGAGGTAATGGGATCAGAGGGCATCTCCAAAGCAACATCAGAGGAGTAGTCGGACTACATTCTTCACCTTAAAACAAAACAGGAGGTTGCAGAGCAGGACATCCTGCCATACAGAAGCAAGGAATTACTCTTTTGTGGTACCAGCCCTGCAGGCTTGTCCATATGGGGGGGGGAGGGACTTGAAAGGCTGAATTTTGTCCCAGGAAGTGACTGCAGCTCTCCAGTATTCAAAACTGATTAAAAGCTTTGATCCAGGACTATTAAAAAAAAAATAAATCATTCATTTCGTTATCTATAGTGAAAAATTAATAGATCCATCTATCTATAAAGATCTATCTATCTAGATACATGTATTTATATCTATTAAAAAAAATCATTTCATTATTTATAGTGAAAAATTAATAGATCCATCTATCTATAAAGATCTATCTATCTAGATACATGTATTTATATCTATTAAAAAAATCATTCATTTCATTATCTATAGCTTAAAATTAATAGATCTAGCTAGATATAGATATCTATCTCTATAGATCCATCTATATAGATACATATATCTATATCTATTAAAAAATCATTCATTTCATTATGTATAGCTTAAAATTAATAGATCTAGCTATATAGATATAGCTATCTATCTCTATAGATCTATCTATACAGATACATATATCTATATCTATTAAAAATCATTCATTTCATTATCTATAGCTAAAAATTAATCTATATCTATATCTATATAGATCTAGCTATATAGATATATACCTATATATCTATATGTTAGGATGAGGGGGAATGGGTTTAAGCTGGCAGAGGGGAGATTTAGACTGGATGTTAGGAGGAAGTTCTTTACAGTGAGGGTGGTAAGGCACTGGAATGGGTTGCCCAGGGAGGTTGTGGCTGCTTCCTCCCTGGAGGTGTTTAAGGTCAGGCTGGATGAGGCCTTGGGCGAGCTGCTCTAGTGGGAGGTGTCCCTTGCCTATGGCAGGGGGTTGGAGCTGGATGATCCTTGAGGTCCCTTCCAACCTTAACCATTCTATGATTCTATGATTCTATGATTCTATCTATCTAGATCTATCTATATAGATCTATATCTATATCTATTAAAAAAAATCATTCATTTCATTATCTATAGCTAAAAATTAATAGATCTATCTATAGATATATCCATCTATATAGCTCCATCTGTATAGCTCTATCTATATAGATCTGTATCTATATCTATTAAAAAAATCATTCATTTAATTATCTATAGCTAAAAGCTAATAGATCTATCTATATAGATATATATATCTGTATAGCTCTATCTATATAGATCTGTATCTATATCTATTAAAAAAATCATTCATTTAATTATCTATAGCTAAAAACTAATAGATATATCTCTATAGCTCTAGCTATATAGATCTAGCTATATAGATAGATATCTATTAAAAAATCATTTATTTTATTATCTATAGCTAAAAATTAATAGATTAAAAAAATCATTCATTTAATTATCTATAGCTAAAAACTAATAGATATATCTCTATAGCTCTAGCTATATAGATCTAGCTATATAGATAGATATCTATTAAAAAATCATTTATTTTATTATCTATAGCTAAAAATTAATAGATTAAAAAAATCATTCATTTAATTATCTATAGCTAAAAACTAATAGATATATCTCTATAGCTCTAGCTATATAGATCTAGCTATATAGATAGATATCTATTAAAAAATCATTTATTTTATTATCTATAGCTAAAAATTAATAGATTAAAAAAATCATTCATTTAATTATCTATAGCTAAAAACTAATAGATATATCTCTATAGCTCTAGCTATATAGATCTAGCTATATAGATATATATCTATTAAAAAATCATTTATTTCAAAAAATCATTCAAAAAACTAATAGATATATCTCTATAGCTCTAGCTATATAGATCTAGCTATATAGATATATATCTATTAAAAAATCATTTATTTCATTATCTATAGCTAAAAATTAATAGATGTGAAAACTCTTTCTCCCTTCAGGTTGTCCACATGATCTCTTGGAAATCTGTACTTGATAAATGTAGGTCATATGGGTACGTAACAAATACAGATAAATGACTTCCACCAAGGCTGTTAAGAGAGGAGCGAATCCCAGGACAACACTACATTGTCAAGAGGCCAAAAGCAGCCAAGAAAGTCATGTCTGGAAAACACAGCTTTCAGAGTTTTAATGGAAAATCTTCACCTTGGGAAACTTTTGGTTCATGGAAAATACCCACTCACATCCCACCCGCATCTCACAAAGCCATTTTCAGCAGGCTGTTTGGTACCGCTAACAAACCTCGCTGCAAATGAAACGAGCATGAAACGAGCTCCTCCTCACCTGCAGTGTTTAACCAGTGAAGTGGAAGTAAGAATCACAAATAGCACAAGTCCTCGTTGTTTGCTGTTTGCAATTAGTTTGAAAGCCTGTGGCTGGGCATCACGAAGTACTGACCGAGGTGCGGGAGCTTCTCCAGGGCCAACTGAGCAGTTTCGTAGCCTTGCTGAAAGCCACAGGCTCAGGCTGTGCAAAGACCTGAACCAGAAGGCTGCAGCAGTAATCTCAGACCCAGGAGGGCTTTTGAGCTCCTTGGCCTGCAGGCCTGAGGGAAAGCCAAACCATCTGATAACTTGCTTTTAGCTCACTGCTGCAGCCTAGCAGATAAGATGGAATAGAACAGAACAGAACAGAACAGAACAGAACAGAACAGAATAGAATAGAATAGAATAGAATAGAATCGACCGACCAGGTTGGAAGAGACCTCCAAGATCATCCAGTCCAACCTAGCACCCAGCCCTGGCCAGTCAACCAGACCATGGCACTAAGTGNCTCCCTCAGCCTCTCCTCATAAGGTTTGTGTTCCAGGCCCCTCACCAGCCTTGTTGCCCTTCTCTGGACACCTTCCAGCACTTCAACATCTCTCTTGAATTGAGGAGCCCAGAACTGGACACAGTACTCAAGGTGTGGCCTAAGCAGATGTTACCAATACGTGTAAAAGGACAGAGGCTTTGTGCTGACCTAAGAGTGCATTGGTCTAGTCTGAGCTTGCTTTGACCTAAGTTTATTTTTAGCTTGTTTTAGGTATCCTTATCATTGTCTACTGACTAAATTTGCCCTAGTTAGCTGTTGCATGGTATAGTGCATAATGCTAATTGCTAGTAAGAATAACTAGAAATTCTAAGATGACTGAACTCTTTATGAGTTCAATAGAAAATGAAATGTACCATAGGAAATTACATGTGCAGGATGATACAGAGGCTTCAGACTCTAAAACTTCATGGTCAGTTTCTGCTTCCTAAAGGGATGCAACCCTGAGAGATAGGTAAAAAGAGTTCTAAGGTAAGCAAAGAGAACAGAAAACCAAGTATGATGTGGAATCCAGAATCAAGGGAGAATGTGAGAGGAAACACATTGTGTTAGATAATGACAAAATATCAATACCAAGGGCACCCAAAATTGAGAAGACAGATGCCAACAGCATGGTTCTTACAATTGTCCTGTCAGAGGTCAACAAGCTGAGGAATCTTTGTGTGTCTCTCTCTCTCTTCTTGAGGAAGCCATCAAGACACTGGAAGGTGAAAAAGCTATAGATATGTGTAATACAGAATCACAGAGTCAATAAGGTTGGAAAAGACCTTGGAGATCTTCAACCTATCACATTATCTAATCACCATTATCTAATCAACTAAACTATGGCACAGATTGTCACATCCAGTCTCCTGTTAAACACTTCCAGGGACAGTGCCTCCACCACCTCCCCAGGCAGCCCATTCCACTGCTCTTGCTGTGGAGAACTTCTTCCTAACATCCACCCTAAACCTCCCTTGTGAAGCTTGAGACTGTGTCCCCTCGATCTGTCACTGGTTGCCTGAGAGAAGAGACCAACTCCCACCTGGCCACAACCTCCTTTATGGTAGCAGCAGACAGTGATAAGGTCCCCTCTGAGCCTCCTCTTCTCCGGGCTGAACACCCCCAGCTCCCTCAGCTGCTCCTCACAGGGAGCTCCAGACTCCTCACCAGCCTTGGTGCTCTTCTCTGGACGTGTTCAAGCATCTTAGCATCTTTCTCAAACTGAGAGGCCCATACCTGCAGCAGCATGATTAAAGGATTTTTCTAGTGATAAATAGGTAGGTCAGGCTATGGGTTTTAGTTTCAGTGGAGCTGCAATAATAACTGCGTATTGTGTTCCACTAAACTCTTAAAACCTCACTTAGACTGACAATAAATTCTCTGCTCCCTTTTGTGGCTGCCTTTTGCCTAGAACAAGATTTTGAATGTAAGAGTGAATACCACATGAATGCACCTCTGTTTCTCTGGAGAGGAGTACAGAGGTCTGTGGGACAAGGGAAAAAGTCTCTGTTTGAAATGTGGTCAGATCATGTGGTTACCTATTTATCATCTCTTTAGCATTAGGAACCACTGATCTAATATTCAAGATTAGTGATTTTGCTAATTTAACTGGTTCTCAGGAATCTCCTCCTGCAGGCAAGTGACAACATCTACTGAACTCCCACCTGCCTTCATAATAAATTATCTCAACTAATTGTACTGCAAATGGACTTCAGTTTATGTCTAGACCTGTCAGGAAAAATACCAGTGTGTGTGTTACTGTAGTGGTTGTTCCTTGCTGTGCCCCCGAGTTATCTATCCTGGTTGCCCAGGGAGGTTGTGGATGCTTCCTCCCTGGAGGTGTTTAAAGCCAGGCTGGATGAGGCTTTGAGCAGCCTGCTCTAGTGGGAGGTGTCCCTGCCTATGGCAGGGGGTTGGAGCTGGATGATCCTTGAGGTCCATTCTATGATTCCATGATTCTATCTTTGTGTTGGGTTGAATCACCTTGTTTTTGATTTACACTGGTTCATCTGTCTGGGAGACAGAAGATTTTCTGCTAGTTCTTACAGGCACCACACTCGAGTTTTTCTCACATAATGCCAGAATTAATATGAAAATCAAAATTACAAGACATAAAATCACACAGGACAGAAATGCCACNACACCTCCCACTAGAGCAGGCTGCTCAAGGCCTCATCCAGCCTGGCCTTAAACACCTCCAGGGAGGAAGCAGCCACAACCTCCCTGGGCAACCTGTGCCAGTGTCTCACCACCCTCACTGTAAAGAACTTCCTCCTAACATCCAGTCTAAATCTCTCCTCTGCCAGCTTAAACCCATTCCCCCTCGTCCTGACATTCCCAGACCTTGTCAATAGTCCCTCCCCAGCCTTCCTGCAGGCTCCCTTCAGATACTTACTAAGTAAAGTAACTTCCTCATCAGCTTCATTCTGATTCCCAGAATAAATTAATAAAGATAATTAAAAATCACTTCACATGACTTTGCCCCACGTTGGAGTGCCTCAAACTAGCACAGTTACCCTGTAAACAGTAATGAGAAAGCAAAGCAAGCAAGAACAACAACAACAAGATAAAGGGCTCCTACCTTTCAATGAAATGAGAAGAGAATTTGCCCCAGTATCCTATAATTTCCTAAAATTCTCAGTTCTCTGACTCACTACTGAAACTCAACAAAGAGAAAGCAAGGTTAAGTTTTCCTTTGTAGTCCCTAACAGATATCCTGAGTGACTCTTGGGACAAAATAAGGTTGTAAGACTCACCAGCTCTCATGGGTCTTGTATGATGCTGGCAAATAAATAGCACTGAGAAGCCAGAGTTTGTTTATGCTCTGCTTGTCCTGTTTGGGGCAAAGACTTTTTCCCTTCCTTTGCAAAAGGGCAAATTGTTTTCAGTTCTAGGGTGCTCTGTAAAGCACATGAAAGCAATCTTCTGTGTTCATCATCCAGCTGATAAAGTTCAATATATTCACAGTTACAGCCACACTTCTTTCAGGAACAGCTTTCTTTGGACCAGGTAGAAATCAGAAGCAAGACAGGTCACATCGATAGCTAATTCCGTCTTACATCACTTCATTTTCAGTGTGTGCAAAGACAAATGTTGTTCACACACTTTCTCTCTGCAATATTGTGGCTGCATTACAGTGGGAATGAAATTTCCCTTATGTGTGTGCTGGAAAGGGTGGTGACTGTAAAGGTAAGAAAGAGCTTATCTGAAGACCTCAAATCATCCTCCTGCTGCAAAAAGACCCTGGAATAGGTTGCCCGGGGAGGTGGTGGAGTCGCCATCCCTGGAGGTGTTGAAGCAAAGCCTGGATGAGGCACTCAGTGCCATGGTCTAGTTGATGGGAGGCCCCATCCCTGGAGGTGTTTAAGGCCAGGCTGGATGAGGCTGTGGCCAGCCTGATGTAGGGCAGGGTGTCCCTGCCCATGGCAGGGGGGTTGGAACTTGATGATCCTTGTGGTCTCTTCCAACCCTGACTGATTCTATGATTCTAAAGAAACAAACTGAACATTGCTGTCTGACTGAGCAGCTGCCAAGAGATTAGCAAGGAAACTGAACATCCAGTGGCTACTGGTAGACAGCAGGTAAGATCAAGCAACAGGAGCTGAATGAAGGGGGAGCAAGCAGAAAACAAACTGGATAGTGAGCTTTTCACAGGGATGGAGGAACACCTCTAAAAGCCTGTAGAGGTACTGCAAATCCAGACAAAATACATGTTGGAGCTGTGCATATTTGAAGTTCATTTTAGTTGTTGTTGGGGAGTGATGAATGTGCAGTGGATGTGCCCTCTTACATATCTCCTCTCCCTTGATGCTTTCATGCAGCCAAGTGCATATTGAAGTGATGGTAGGTGCAAATGCCCACTCATGCAATCACTTGGCAGGGCAAAGAACGTGTATGAACATGTTAAAAAAGCCTCAATTCCTTAAGTAATATCAATATTTGAGTTTTATTTGTGGCTAGCTTGCTTAATTTCAATAGTTATGATAGATCTACATCCACATCTGTTGTACAGCCAGCTATTAAGAACCTTATTTGTCCCTCTGTAGATAGGTTACCTGACACGCAGCATCATCTAATGTGTCCATCACACAATGCAGTTGAATCAAGTTGTCCATGTGATGACCAGGATTAATTTGTGGGCAAGTTCTTCACTAATATGTGGCAAAAAGCACTCAAAGCTGAATTTAGGAAGGAAAGTACTTGGACAAAATGGGAAATACTGCACAACTTTCTGGTTTAAAGAGATTGTGCAACAGGTAAGGATGTGTGTAGATGTGGTGCTTCGGGATATAGTTTAATGGTTGTGGTAGTTTGGTTACAGCTGGACTTGATGGTCTTAAAGGTCTTTTCCAACCTTAATGATTCTATGATGACATCCAGAGGGACCTTGACAGGCTGGAGAGGTGGGCCTAAGCCAATCTCATGAGGTTCAAGAAGAACAAGTACAAGGTCTTACACCTGGGTTGGGGTAATCCCAAGCACTGATATAGGCTGGGCAGTGACTGGCTTGAGAGCAGCCCTGAAGAAAAGGGTTTTAGGGTATTGATGGATGAGAAACTCAACATGACTCACCAGTGTGTGCCTGCAGCCCAGAGAGCCAACCAGAGCCTGGGCTGTGTCAAGGGAAGTGTAGCCAGCAGGGTGAGGGAGGTCATTCTTTCCCTCTACTCCACCCTGTTGAGACCCATCCTGAAGTACTGCAACTGGTTCTGGAGCCCCTATTACAAGAAGGATATGGGCATGCTGGAAGGTGTCTAGAGAAGGACCATGAGGATGATCAGAAGTCTGGAGCTCCTCTGCTATGGAGACAGACTGAGAGAGTTGGGGGCTATTCAGTCTGGAGAAGAGAAGGCTCTGAGGTGACCTTATTGAGGTCTTTCAGTATCTGAAAGTGGCATACAAGAAAGCTACTGAGGGACTTTTTAGCATGTCAGGTAGTGATAGGACTGGGGGGAATGGAGCAAAACTAAAAGTGGGTAGATTCAGAGCAGATGTTAGGAAGAAGCTCTTCACCACGAGGGTGGTGAGACACTGGAACAAGTTACCCAGGATGGTGGTGGAAGCTGCATTCAGGGAAGTTTTTAAGACCAAGCTGGATGTGGCTCTGGGCAACCTGATCTAGTGTGAGGTGTTCCTGCCCATGCAACTGGATGATCCTTGAGGTCCTTTGCAGCTCTGACAATTCTCTGATTCTCTGGTATCTGATGAACATTCTATGTCAATTCCATACAATCTGTAAAGCACCTAACAGGCAGTGTGTGCTGGGTGAGCAGGCAACAGAAGGGCAGAAAGGCAGTGGCTCACCCAGCTGAGATTTCCTTTTCCTGGAGACACATGCAGATGTCTGTTCCAGCCACTCTTGCTTAGAAATATCACCACTGAAATGTTCCCAGACAGGGGTTACAGCTGTTGAGAGCCCTTCCAATGACTCTGCCACTAAAAGTTGTGCTGAGACACTCTTTGTCTTTACTGTGTTGCTATTAATTACGCCTGGGTCTGTGGAGGCTGCAGTACTGGGATCGCACTTTTGACACACCTTTGATAGCAGCCAAAGCTTTTTCCTTTCTTCAAACTCATAAAACCCTACAAAGAAGGTTACTCAGTTGTACCAGTTCCAGAACTTGCCCCAGACTATAGTGTCCTGTAAAAGAGAGCCAGTTGCTGCTCCTTGGGATCGTGAGCATGGTGGAACATCTTCATGCAGTCCTTCAGTAGCCAATTTGTACATGCTAGGTATGAGACAAGGCAACTCATCTGTGCTTTCTGAATCAATCCCATCATGGAAACATTCCAGGTCAAGCTGCACTGGACTGTGAACAACCTAGTCCAGTATCTGAAGGGAGCCTACAGGAAGGCTGGGGAGGGACTATTGACAAGGTCTGGCAATGTCAGGACGAGGGGGAATGGGTTTAAGCTGGAAGAGGGGAGATTCCGACTGGATGTTAGGAGGAAGTTCTTTACAGTGAGGGTGGTAAGACACTGGCACAGGTTGCCCAGGGAGGTTGTGGCTGCTTCCTCCCTGGAGGCGTTTAAGGCCAGGCTGGATGAGGCCTTGAGCAGCCTGCTCTAGTGGGAGGTGTCCCTGCCTATGGCAGGGGTTAGAGCTGGATGATCCTTGAGGTCCCTTCCAACCTAAACCATTCTATGATTCTATGATTCTAGTCTCATAGGAAATGTCTCTGATGAGTACAGGGGAGTTAGAGAGTCACAGAATCAGTCAGAGTTGGAAGGGACCACAGGGATCATCTAGTTCCAACCCCTCTGCCATGGGCTAGAGTTGGACTAGAGGACCTTCGAAGATCCCTTCCAAACCAAACCATTTTGCAGTTTTGTGATTCTACATCTAAACAGACCATTTTCCATCCAGATCTTTGTGGTTTGTAACATTTCAAGTGGCAGTAAATACTCAAGCAGAAGATAGATTTTGCAAACACTGAAACCCTGCCAAATGGGTCCTGCAGCTGACGTACGAGCATTCGGTCTCCCTGCAAAGTGCTACCCTCTGAACTTGCACTTTGGCAACTGAGAAATGCCATAGAGAATTTTCCTTTTGGCCAAGGTTTTGTTTGTTTGGTTGGTTTTTCTTGGGTTTTGTTTTTTTCCTTCCCAAACCCTTCTTTCCTGTAAGGAGAGGTGACAACATCTCATAGGGATTCCTAGTGACGAGATGTTGTGCTGAGGGATTTGGTTCAATCAAGGACTTGTCAGTTTGAACCTAACGATTGGACTCGATGAGCTTGGAGGTCTTTTCCAATCTAAGAGATTGACTCTGTGACTGTTGTCATGGCATTACTTATTTCTATAATGGTAGTCTACAACTACCTGAAGGGTGGTTGTGGCCAGGGGGAGGTTGCTCTCTTCTCTCAGGTGCCAGCGCCAGAACGAGAGGACACAGCCTCAGGCTGCGCCGGGGGAAGTTTAGGCTGGAGGTGAGGAGAAAGTTCTTCACTGAGAGAGTCATTGGACACTGGAATGGGCTGCCCAGGGAGGTGGTGGAGTCGCCGTCCCTGGAGCTGTTCAAGGCAGGATTGGACGTGGCACTTGGTGCCATGGTCTAGCCTTGAGCTCTGTGGTAACAGCTTGGACTTGATGATCTGTGAGGTCTCTTCCAACCTTGGTGATACTGTGAGACTGTAATCTAAGTGCTTCCTTACAATACTGTGCTTATAGGAGTAGTTAGGCATATGAGCAGGAAAGGAGCTCCACGGGTGGCCATGTGTGCGACAGAAATCTGCTTGCTACCAGCATGTGTTGAGTATTTATTTCTGAAGCGATGTCATGCTAAAAAATGCAGAGATGTGGAAGCTATGCTTCACCACAGGGCTTCTTTTGCTAAACAAGCACATTTAAAACAACTCAAGGTGCACTGCAAAGAGATTTCTGTATTTAAAGTGAGTTTGTTTTCTCCAGGGGGAAAAAAATCCGAACCAAACAAGGTAATTTACGGACTGATGAACTTTGTGACATGTAAGTTAGAGAAAGAGGAGCCAATGTATCACTTGAAGTATCACTTAGTGCTTGTACATCATTCATTAACTGGACAATCTAGTTGCTTGTTCATGACTCTTGGCAAGACAAGTCAGGAAACTGCTGCCAGCTGTTCATGTTCTGCCTTTCTTTTGAAACTCTGTGTTGAAGCCAAACTCCATGGAGTGGGAGCTGTGCAAACTGGAAGGTGGCCTCTGGTCCTAAGCTCTGTGATAAGCTAGGAAAGGATGATGTCTGAGTCAATGTGTTACTCCAGGGTGGTTAAAGGAATGTAGGTTACTGAGGTGAAGCTCACAACAAAGACTTGCATTCGTGTGGTTTACAGATCAGCTTTGTGGCATTGCTGTACAATAGCACACACGCCTATAACATCATAGAATGGTTTAGGTTGGAAGAGACCTCAAGGATCATTCAGTTCCACTCCCCTACCATAGGTAGGGACATCTCCCACTAAAACAGGGCCCTCAAAGCCTCATCTAACCTGGCCTTGAACACCTCCAGGGAGGAAGCATTCACAATCTCCCTGGGCAACCTGTGCCAGCGTCTCACGCCCTCACTGGAAAGAACTTCTTCCTAACATCTAGTTTAAATCTCCCCTCTGCTAGTTTAAACCCATTACTCCTCATCCTGTCATTACAAGACCTTGTCAATAGTCTCTCCCCAGCCTCCTTGTAGGCACCTTTCAGATACTGTCCGAGGTCTCCTCAAAGCTTTCTCTTCTCCAGGCTGCAGAAGCCCAACTTTCGTAGCCTGCCCTCATAGGAGAAGTGCTCCAGCCCTCCGATCATCTTTGTGGTCCTCCTCTGGACTCACTCCAACAGTTTGATGCCCTTCTTTAGGAGCTGGCAGCACATATGTGAGTAAATAAAAGTGCCATCCTCTGTGCCACATCTCCTCCTCTCCTTACCTACAATTGAAAGGTTTCAGTTTGTGATGTGATAGACACAAAACCTGAAACAATCTCCCTGAGCAGTCACAAGCTGCAAATAAGTAGAGGGGGTAACTCATTACCTTCCTTTTAGATGAGAAATTGTTATTGGTAAATAGAGAATTAGCTTGGCTCTCTTTCAGAAGGGTGAGGAAAGCAAATAAGACAGGACATGGCTGTGTAAAATGGAGCAGATGTGAACTGTCAGTACTGGTTCCTTTTAATCGAGTGGAAACAAGGTCCTGATAGACAGGAAAGAGCTTAAAGCAGAACTTTTTCAGGTTAGAACATTACTGCCTTTCCTTTGGCTGGACATAAAATGCTCTGAAACCTGAAAACAAAGCTGAATATAGGTATCAGAGAGAGATACAGTGAAAGAGAATGCAAACAGAACAGTGAGAGAGGATGCAAACCCCAATCTTTCTTTTTCTCTCCTATCAGAGGTGCAATTGAAGGAAACATTTTTTTCTTCCTTGTCTAGTTCAGCTGGGACTTGATGCCTGTTTGCATCCTAGATGATGGAGGTGGAAACACAAATCACTTAAAGCTGTATCATCCTTTGATGATTTGAGGGACTGTTTTCTTCGTTATGATGAGACCACTGCTGGTGAAGAGTTCTCCTCAAACTTGTGCTATTACACTACTTTGGGGTTAACTTTCTGTATTGGTCTGATTTAAGCTTTCCAGAGACTCAAAAATAGCTAACAAAACAATAAAATAATAGGATGCCTTCCCCTCTCCCCTTCTTTGGAAAGAAAGGAATTAGATGTAGAGAGGAAAAGAGATAAAACACCCAAAGAAGAGTCTTGCTTCAATTTGGAAGTTGAAAGGAAAACTTTAACAATAAATAAAAGGTATTTAAGGTAGAGGAGTTACAAAGAGGTATAGGGAAGGGAAATATGATGCAAAAATATGTACACAACCAGGTGGATGGATGTAGATTCAGGAAATGGTGGTCCCATTGATGGATGATCCCAGGAGCAGCAGGAACAAGGGTGGTGCTATCAGGCAGTGAGCTAGTTTGAAGCTAGCTAGAATGTTTTGGTGAGAAGAACTAGATTACAGGCTGTGAAAGACAAATAAGGGTGATGTCTACTTCACTCATAGGTGTGCTGAGAGGTATAAGAACAAGAATCCAAACACAGATAAGGGAGTCGCTGCTTCTGCCTGGGAGCTCTGAGCTGCATTTCTCTCTCTAGCCTCTCTGCCGTCTCTCTGATTAATCCACTTTGCTTCCTAACCCCCTGGCTGGACCTCCATTGGGACTGGGGTAAGGTTGAGAGGGGTGGGAGAAGGTGGAAGGGCAT
>WAAF01016166.1:0-21634 GCA_013400475.1 Tricholaema leucomelas | reverse complement strand
GAGGCATTTAGTGCCATGGTCTAGTTGATTTTTTCTTTTGTCCCTTCCAGGTAACATCATTACTAAGACGGGTTTTGCCTGAGGTAACCCCTAGTCGCCTGGCTAGTATTATAGGGGTGAAGTCCCTTCCACCAGCAGATATAAGTGATATCATTCACTCAACAGAAAAAGGAGACTGGAATAAATTAGGTATCTTAGACATGTTTTTGGGATGCATTGCCAAAGCTCTCACTGTACAGCTAAAAGCCAAAGGAACTACTATAACAGGGACGGCTGGCACTACAGCAGGCAAAGGAGTTACTACAGTCACACTTCCAATGATCTTCAATTCCAGGTTGGTTTCAAGATTTGTGCATATTCTCAAGCTAAAACCACAAAATAATTACATTTTTTGAAGTCAGTTATGTTGTGTTTCATAGCCTTCTTGTACAAATGGAAAAAAATTGTGTAATACAATCCCAGTATGACTCAACGTTATTGATGAATTTGATTTTTAAAAAATAATACAACCAAACAAAACCAAAAAAACAGAAGCTACAGTTGGCTGAATGTGCATTATTCAAGGTAGATTTTGAAGTACAGTAACTAATTGCTTGGATTAATTTCCTGTATTAACATGTGTCCTTTGCAGCTATATTCGACGAGGTGAAAACCATTGGTGGATGAAGGGTTCAACACCTACTCAGATTTCAGAAATCATTATTAAACTCATTAAAGACATGGCAGCAGTAAGTTTCTATCTCAGATGTGTGGAGGATATTGAAATATTCCTGATAATTAAGAGTACTTTTTTAATTACCATTAGAGTCAGTATTGAATTGAGGTGTTATATGTGAGCTGATCTCAAGGAAAAAAGGGTAGCCTTCTGGGTAGAGTCTAGGCCTAGGAGCAGTAGGAAGTGAGCAGTGAGTTCTGAGTCTTCTAAGCAGGATTACAGTTTTGAAATAAGCTTTTTATTAAACAATAATTAACTGATTTTCTACATTAATCACTTAGAAGCCTGATTTTGTAAGCCTTGAGTACTCAGAACTCCAATTGAAAAGGAAAAAGTGTCTGGAAATCTACATTTGTAGTTGTTTATTAATGGAACAATCTGAGATAAAATTTTCCACAGCCATATCTGCTTCATGCAAGCTTTTTGGCAGAAGAATTTGATGAAAAAAAAATCAGCTATTTCCCAGAAACCCTATGGGAAGGAGAGGGGGGAATATATAAGTATTCATTTATGTTTAGGGGAAAGAAGTTTAGCTAGGAGGTTGGTTCAGTTTTCCTGAAGTCCTCTTTATTTCTTGCAAGTATAGAAACTGTGGAAAGCATTCAGGAAAGTTGAGCTAGACAAATGGAACTGATGTCTCTAGGAACCCTCAGTAATCCATGTGTTGTTCAGAATTAGTTGTGCTCCAACTCTGCATCTAGCAGGGGGCTTTTGGAACACATCCTCGTGTTCTTCAAATCTTACTGCCCTCTACCTATTCAAGTTAGTTATTGCAGTAGCTGTAACGAGACTACACCAGTCAGTCATCTGAATATTTGAAGGAGTTTTTACCAGTCTGTCTTATCTGAAAACACCTTTTTCTTTTTCTGTTCTATGTTGCCAGTCTCCCATGTATTTGTAGCAACTATAATTACAGTTTTAGTTGTTCTTAATAGAAGCTGCAAAAAACTGAGTTTCCTTTTTTAACAGGGTCATCTGTCAGAAGCTTGGTCCCGTGTGACAAAGAATGCTATTGCTGAAACCATCATAGCTCTGACCAAAATGGAAGAAGAATACAGATCACCAGTGAGGTGCATTGCAACAACCAGAGTAAGAGCTTCACTAAATTCAACATTAGTTCACTGCAAAGTGGGCTGTAGGAACCCTTCCTATATTTCAGAAAAAAAATTCCTTATACAGGTTGTTTCAGGAAACAACCTCTACAGCACGCAGTTATGTACTCCTAGTCTAGCTGTAGGCATAACAGACAGGCATCCTGAGGCAATCACTGTCCTAGTAAGTCTTGCTTTCTCGGTGTCACTGCACATTAAGGTTTCTTTTTTGTGGATTAAATACATCAATAAAAACTGTATTGTGATTATACATGCATCTTGTGTACCTCCCAAATAATGAACAGTAAGTTATATGCTTACACGTTTAGGTTTTTTAGCCTCGAGATAATTCTGCTTTCAGTTTGTGATACCTGCAAGTTACTAAATGTATAAGATCACCTGTAGGGAAAATTGTGCACCATAGATCAGCTGTCTTTTTCCAGCTCTCCATGTGATTATTTTAAGTGGTTTGACTTCTAGGTCATCAGCTGCTACATCTCAAGGCTGCATTATTTACCTGGCGTTGTTTGTGGGTAGTTTTATTGTCTTTATGTCATTGAGTATTTTATAGAAACTGGGACTAACTTAACCATAACAGGCTGCTTACAGAAATTCGTGCAAAGCATACTTGTGAGTTATGACATTCCTACTAGCTTAGGCTGTAGATTTCAGCTTCCGCACCATAATAATGACATATTAAAAAGGAGATTTGTAGTGGTTACAAACACTTGACACTCAGAGTTTCCATCTTAAAAGGCTGTGCCAGATGTCCTTTTTATCCCTTCTCATATTCTCTGCTTTTTTGGAAAATATGGTCTCAGGGTACCAGCTCCTTCTATCATTGTGTTGGTTTAACTAGGCCTTAGAGGAACCCTGAACAACAACCTAGCTCTCTTGTGAATAAACCCAGTTCTGCCACAGAAGTGTGGGGTTTTTGAAGGGAAGTCTAATTGAGATTTTTCCACAAAAGCCATTTTGTTCAAATCAAACCTTTGATCAAAAAACTATTATGAAATGCAGCTGTCAAGTGTATTTCAATTTGGGCTGTAGGCCTACTGACAAATTATTCTCAGGCAGCTCATCTCTCTTAGATTTCATTGTAGACATTGGAGAGGAAGAGAGAAAGGCTTCCTCTGAAGGATAGTTAGCTCAGAACTCTTCCCAGGATAATCCTGAATGCCTTGTGCAGCCGAGAGAGCACAGGAAAATCAGTCTCACTGAGCTAAAGATTTGGTGTTTGAAGGATTTTTTTATTAGTCCATGTCCTCAGATATCTTCCCTTGCAAAGCCTGCAATTTGGGAGTGATATGTAAGTCTGTATTTGTCACATTTCTCTATAATGTGCTCTGATCTTTCTTTACTCTATCTTGTGTGGTAACTACTGTATTTATGATCATAATATGACATACCTGAAAGAAATCAGATAGTTCCCAAAAGTTCAGTAAATTTTACTGTATGCTTGACTTCTTTTGGTGAATAAAACCCTTGTGTTATATGAGCAGGCTTCAGCTAAGAAGGATACAGGTTACACATAACAGTGACACACTTAGCTGCCAAAGTTTATATTTGTGATTTTTTTTAAATTGTTTTTCAGTATTTCTAAAACACCTAATTCTACCTTGCCTTTCAATAGCTATGGCTGGCTTTAGCATCCCTCTGTGTACTTGATCAGGATCATGTCGATAGACTATCCTCAGGAAGATGGATGGGAAAAGACGGACAACAGAAGCAGATGGTGAGAGTCATACGTTTTCGTGTTTGTTTTGATATATTCAGTAGTCAAAGAATTCAGAATAACGATAGGGAAAGGTAGGTTTGGTCTAATCTTATTCTTCCACTTTTTTCCCCAGTGGAGTTTGTACATACGTGTTTGAAGTATTTGTGTTCTGGAAAAGTAATGTTCACAAAAAAAAATTCCAGCCTAAAATAACAAGGTGGCAATTCTAGTGGTATTCAGTATGGAGAAAGACCTTCCTAACAACTATGTGAATTATATTTTTTTTTAAGAGTAGATTGACTCAGTTAATACAACAGCCTCTGTCAGGGTTTTTTGCTTCCTATCTGGCTCTCTGACACGTGTTAAAGTCAATTATTTTACATTCCTCTGTAACTACTTCGCCATAATTTTGCATCCTCTCCCCTATCTCAGTAGAGTGTGGCTACCTCAAGGAGAAAGAAATCCTTTCTAACAATTTAGTAAACCTACCATTTACCCAGAATATTGAATACGATGGATTAATCAAGTGTCTATCCTTATTTTTCGTTCTCAAAAAAAAAAAACCAAAAAACAACTTAGGATTTTTATTTAAATACAAATGTGGAAAGAGCAAAGTAATTAAGCTGATCTCTTTATAACTTGGTTAGGTGATTCCAAATGTCCCAAGGGAATATCATGTTCTGCTAGCAACTAAGGATGCTTGGCACAAAAAAGCCGTCTAAGCAGTTTAGTGTAGACAGAAAGAGAATACAGGAGAGACAGAGCTGCAGCTGCCACAAGGACCAAAACTCTACTGAGAGAAGGAGGCAAACACAAAGGTGTCTGAGCTGACTAAAAGTCAAGGGACATCTGTAGAGCTCTGAAAATGTCAGAAGAGTAACAAAGACCTTACTGAGCAGGGAGATGAGTTGCTAAACCCAGCCTGAAATTCCACCATCCTATTTTGTATCAGGATGTTTGACGTTTGAGATAAACTGTATGTCCCCTTATCAGAACTGCTATTGAAAAGATTGTATTCTAAGTTGCTTGAGCAGCATCCTGTAAACCATGTTCTGAGTAGGCAGTCCTCAGACATATGCCTACACATAATCAAAGTCAGTCACTGAATTCTGTACAGATATGTTGAATTGCAAAACAACTGCATTGAATTTTGTCAGTACAGCAACTTAATTTTGTGGTGGATTTTGAAGTTTGTTACTTAGACTGACTTCTCCCTTGAGTTATAGAAGACCTACAGCTTTGATTAGATATTTGAGCTGAGTGAACATACCAGAGTGCTGTGTTCAATTCTGGGCACCAGACTATAGGAAAGATGTGGAGGTTGTGGAATGGTGCCCAGAGAAGAGCAGTGAGACTGGTGTGGGCTTTGGGGAGCATTTCCTATGAGGAGCAGCTGAGGAAAATGGCATTGTATAGTCTGGAGAAGTCTAAGGGAAGATCTTAGTGCTTTCTGCAACTACTTGAAAGGAGGTTGCAGTGAGCCTGATGCTGGGCTCTTCTCCCAGGTAACTAGCAATAGGATGAGAGGAAATGGGATTAAGTTCTGCCAGGGAATGTTTAGATTGGATGTTAGGAAAAATTTCTTTACTGAAAGAGTGGTGAGGCATCAGAACAGGCTGCAGAGGGAGGTGGAGTCACCAACCTTGGAGGTGTTCAAAAAATGTGTAGATGCAGCACTTCTGGATAGTTTAGTGATCATGGCAGTTGGGTTATGGTTGGACTCAATCTTAAAGGTTTTTTCAACCTCTGTGATTCTGTGATGTAAAAGTAATTGAGGGAAAATATTGTGCATACTGACTGACCTGAGTACTCATATCTCTGAACTTTTCTGTAACCCATTGTTGCCACAAATCTTTTCACAGATTAGTTGAAATTGTGCTGTTGAAAAATGCATTTTTGCTGCATCATTCAAAATAGAATATGAAGAGTATCAGAACTACCAATACATTAAATAAAACTTTATTGTGTCCAGAAGCTTAGTGATTATTCTAAAGATAGACATAATAGTCTATACAAACTCTTTATTCCCCACTTTTTATTAATTGTAGGGGGATGGAGGAGGATAACTGAAGGAAGAATAGAAACAGGTGCTAAAAGGAAATCAGAGATTTAATAATGAGAGAATGACTTCACATTTTTCTTTATTTTTTTCCCAGCCAATGTGTGATAACCATGATGATGGTGAAACTGCTGCGATCATTTTATGTAATGTCTGTGGGAATTTGTGTACAGATTGTGACCGATTCCTTCATCTCCATCGGAGAACAAAAACTCATCAGAGACAGGTGAGAGTATACATGTCATCATGTTTGTCTGCACTGCATACAGTGGCTGCACTTCCCCCATTAATACATGGCCACAAGGGTGTTTTCTTCTTTTACGTTTCAGATGGGATAGGTAAGTTTCCATTTAATTCCCTTTGTTGTTTTTAGTTAAATTCTCTTGTCCTTTTTCTTTTGAAGATAATGGGAAAACCATGTGGCAGTCCCTAATTTGAACTTTCGGGCTACACCAGCGTTCTTCCTTCTTGTTCTAACACTGCTTGGGAATATTTTTTAGGAAAATCTAGAAACTGTATATACTGGAAGTATACATTGGAGCAGTACTTCTTTTAAATCATAGCTCCTTTACTACTTCTACCACATGTGTCAGTGTTTGTCAGCTCCTTCACTTTTAACATGAGTATGTTTTTTAATATCCAAGAAAAGCACTTGACAGCAAATATTCCTACTGGTTCCCTTGGTCTTTTACTTTGTCATTTCTCCAGCTTTCACTGTCTTTTCATAGAGAAATACATTATTATATCCTTAAGATTGAGAAATTCATCATTACTTTTGGTTTTGTTTATAAGATTAAAGCGTCTTTCCTCTTTGACTTACATAGATGAGGGGTTTTCTAATTACTTTTTACTGAGCTTTTTGCATTATTCTCTCATCCTTAAACATCAAACAGCATTGTCCTTGGAATATTTATTCCCATGGAAATTAATGTTGACAATGCCTTCTGAAACTACTGAGCATTTACTCTTTCCTGACACTATTTTTTCTGGGGGTTTTGGTCCTTTATTTTCTTCTTTCACTCTGACTAATTCTATTTGTACAAAGGCAAGACTGATAAACCTGATTAATAATGCTCAATGGAATTCATTCCTCTTCTCCCTCTTCTAGAGTGCATCTACACCTGCTTTTTGGTTAGGATCAGGAATGGACTTTTAAAGCATATCTTATCTCTGCTTTAACTTGTGTTACAGAGCAGTCATGGAGTGCCTGTACTCAGCACTGGTTAGGCCACATCTTGAGTACTGTGTCCAGTTTTTGGCTCCTCAATTTAAGAAGGATGTTGAGATTCTTGAGCGCATCCAGAGAAGGGCAACAAGGCTGGTGAGGGAGGGGGTTAAAGCACAAGTCCTACAAGGAACTGCTGAGGGAGCTGGGGTTGTTCAGCCTGGAGAAGAAGAGGCTCAGAGGAGACCTTATTGCTGAAAGAGGTAGTAGCCAGGTGGGGACTGGCAACCAGGGACAGAACAAGACGACAGAGCCTCAAGCTGTGCCAGAGCAGGTTTAGGCTGAATGTTAGGAAGAAGGTCTTCACACAAAGAGTGATTGGCCATTGGAATGGGCTGTCCAGGGAGGCAGCGGAGTCACCATCCCTGGAGGTGTTTCAGAGGAGGCTGGATTGAAGCACTTAGCGCCATGGTTTAGTTAATTAGAATGTATTAGGTGGTAGGTTGGACTTAATGATCTTGAAGGTATTTTCCAACCTGGTTAATTCTGTGATTCTGCATGAACTGGATTCCTTTCATATTAAAAAAATAGGTGCAGGGGCAGTCTGCTAACGGTCCTTCAGTGCAAGGGATCAGCTCTTCTAGAGCATGCATGATGCGAACTCAGATCACTGGTGCTAAGTTTTGCTCTGCAAGTCTCCTTGGTGTCTCAGTGTTTGCAGTATAGACTCAGACTGAAAGTTCATGCAGATCCACTGTTCTCTTTCTTAGCCACAATTTTGGCTATCGCCTTTGAAATTTTCCTGTCTTGTCATCCTAAGAAGATGATTTTATGTCTGCTCTTCTGCCATGGCACAGCACAGTCTAGTCTTATTTATTTTTCTGATTTCTCCTATATAGCCTGTTCAGATTACAGTTGATAAAAAGTAAGTTCTTATTTCACAGAAGCCCTCACATCTCTCCTTTATTCTGTCCAGAATAGCTGCTTAGCAGATTTTCCTGTTTACTTCTGGAAGCATGTTTAAACTTCTGCTCTCTGTTCACCACTTGTACCTTTACATCTCTCGTGTTAATCCCTCAGTTTAAATTTTAAATGCTGTCATGTTCTCTGTCTCTTGTCTTCTGTTAGCTTCCTGCTTTTTGTCCAACTTCTGTTACATATACCTCTCTAAATGTGTTCCCTCTCCCTCCAAGAACAGACAGAATTATTAACATTGCATACTGACATAATTGTTATGATATAGTACATGTCATTAAGAACTATCCATGTTGCCTTGATAAACTGCTGGCATGGTTATGTGAAGACATTTCTAATGTTATCTTGTGCTTTTAGTATACAGTAGCCTACTGGATGAGTTGAATATTAGTTATGAAGTCCAAGCTCCATACTTTTTAAATTGGAAAACAAGCTGTGCAGTTCTCTTCTTAGCATTGTTGCACAGTTGTTTCCCAGACATGTTAGCTCAAAGTGTTGATTTTATGTATTTTTACTTTAGAAACACAAAGCCTCTATCTATCTGTCTCTCCTGCAATATGTACAACTGTAGAGTGCCTAAAAGAAAAGAACTTGGACTAGACAATCTATAAAACATTTAATGAAAGTCTAGAGAGGCAGTGACAAAAACAACATAGAGATGTTATTTATTATCTCTTTGGTTATCTGACAGGTATTCAAAGAAGAAGAAGAAGCTATCAAAGTTGATCTCCATGAGGGTTGTGGTAGGACCAAGCTATTCTGGCTGATGGCATTAGCAGATTCCAAAACTATGAAGGCTATGGTGGAATTTAGAGAACAGACAGGTAAAACACAACTGTTATTACTTGCTCTTTATCCTGGTTATTTTTACCTTTTACTTGAGTATTTGTCCAAAACAACAACAACAAAAAAAACCCACCAAGCTGGGCTTTGGGGCAATGCTTTGAATTGTTAATAAGAATTAAATAGCTTAATTTAGCTTAATTACATAAGAATTGATGGTGTTCTGATTGTTTTCTGTGATTGTTGTTTAGGTGTCTGTTGTTAACAGAGTATCAGACCCTTTGTTTTCATTCCATGTTCATCAGCTTTCATTTTATTTCATTTTTGTGGATCTAGGCAAGCCGACCACCAGCAGTTCTGAAGCGTGTCGCTTCTGTGGGTGCAGGAGCGGAACAGAATTATCAGCAGTGGGAAGCGTTTGTTCTGATACAGATTGCCAGGTGTGTATGAACAAATATCATCATTAATTACATAAACAGAGTGCAGGATCAAATTCATTCCTTATTGTGAGGAAACCTTGTTCATTCCTGTGGTCCATTTTAAATCATATCTTTCCTATGAAAAGGTTTGAATATTTAATATTATTTTGTAATTTGAATACCTCTAAGTCTGTAAATGTTTAATTACAGGCTACAAACACCAACAGTCAACCAAAATACTGCATAGTTTTATTATGATTTTCAAAAGCATCTCAAGTTTTCACAACGGTGTTCCACGTATAAAGTAATACTTACCCTGTCAGTGTAATCTGGTGTACTGGAAAGCTTGATAAAAGTAGTTTGTTTAACAGCCTGCTTATTATATGAGCACAGAGCCTGTCAGACCTGGCCAGGTTTGCCAGCTGTATTCATGTATCCCGAGTGTTTTTCTGCTCTGTGGTACGGGTAGAACTGGTGGAAGGCCAAATGCTCACCAGTTTCTTATCTCACCCTATTTATTTCTGGTTATGTGTGGCATATTTGTCTTTTTTCCTGTCTCAGCCTATTGAACATATTATGTTACTGTTAATTCAGTTCCATTTATTGTGGCTTCTAAGCAACTTTTGTATGTTTTCTACTTACTAGGGATAGGAATTAGAGGTGGTTAAAATATCATTTCCATATAAAAGTGCATTATGCTGGTTAATGATCAGTTGATAACATTCTCTTAAGGGTGGATTACTTCATTCCTCTCTTGAAGGATATAAATCTGCAGATAACTTAAAGGCTGTTAACACAGGGCAAGCAACACTTATGTAGGAGGCAGTTAATACACAAAATACACATGAAAGAATAAAGAATATTTCCCATTGTATTAAAAGTTGTTTTTTTTTTAATTATTGCTTCATTATACCGTTGCTATTCAGAGGTAACATAAGGAAACAAAAGTATCAGTTTTACTAGAAGTACACAAAATGTGCACTTTTCCTTAAGTATCTGCTGTAGCAGGAGGCAACACAAACCTTGATTCTTTCATCTGAGTTCACTGCATAAACCAGTGATCCTTCAAAAAAGCAGCACTTATAACAAACTGTTTGGAGGGAAGGACAAAAAGATTAATTATTTGCTTTTGATAGGAATATGCTAAAATTGCCTGCAGCAAGACACACCCCTGTGGTCACCCATGTGGAGGTGTTAAGAATGAAGAGCACTGTTTGCCATGCTTGCATGGCTGTGATAAGAATGGTACTACTCTTAAACAAGATGCTGATGACATGTGCATGATCTGCTTTACCGAAGCACTTTCAGCAGCACCAGCTATCCAGGTATCTCTTTTTTTTTCTCCTTCCTTTTAGAAGAGATTCATATTATGGTTATAGTGTTAAGTGTGGAGGAAGTTAAAATATATTCTTAATATACTCTTAAAAATTTCAAAGCAGACACTCTAAGTTTAAAAAAAGTTTTTTTGTTTGGCCTTTACTGCTATTTCAAGAAAGGAGATTGTATCAATTTCATTTGTTTAAAAAATACAGTGTTTTATAAATGACAAAACAATTGAGGTAATTTGTATGTATTTCATATATCTACTAGTCATTTTAGAATGGAAAGCTATGAATTTTAATAACCCTTTTTTAAGACAAAATTAGGGGTCTTCTAGGTCTTTAAACAAATTAACTTTGGAGTTAGAAACAAGTTCTTTACCATAAGGGTCGTGGAACATTGGCACAGATTTCCCAGGGAAGTAGTTGAGGTCCCATCCCTGGAGATACTCAAGGTGATGCTCAGCAGGGTTCTGGGCACCCTGATCTAGTTGAGGATGCCCCTGCTGACTGCAGAAGGGTGTTGGGCTAGATGACCTTTGGAGGTCACTTCCAACCCAGGTTGTAGCGAGGTGGGGGTCATTCTTTTCTCCCAGGCAACCAGCAACAAGGGGACACAGTCTCAAGTTGTACAGGGGGAGGTCTAGTCTGGATATTAGGAGGAAGTTCTTCACAGAGAGTGTGATTGGCATTGGAATGGGCTGCCCAGGGAGGTGGTGGAGTCATCTTACCTGGAGGTGTTCAAGAAAAGACTGGATGGGACACTTAGTGACTTGGTGCCATGGTCTAGTTGATTGGATAGGGCTGGGTGATAGGTTGGTCTGGATGAGCTTGGAGGTCTCTTCCAACCTGGTTGATTCTATGATTCTATGAATTGATATATGTTGTCCCTTGAAAGCAAATAACTGCTTGTGTTTTAGTGGTTAAAGTAACTTCAGTGATCACTTCCATATATTCTTTTCTAAAGCTGGACTGCAGCCACGTTTTCCATTTGCAATGCTGTCAACGAGTTCTAGAAAACAGGTGGCTTGGGCCAAGGATAACTTTTGGGTTTATGTCCTGTCCTATTTGCAAGGTAAATGAAAACTATTTATTTGATTACTGCCTAGGTCAAAAGAATCACTTGTCTTCGGCAGGGTTGAGGGGGTATCTGGTATTTTGGTGGAGGTGAGGTTTGTTTTTTTCCTTTCTGTTTTGTTGTTTACGGTTTTGGTGTTGTTTGGGGGTGTTTTTTTGTTTGGCTGGGTTTTCTTTGTTTTGTTTTCATTATATATGACCTGTTACAGTACAAATTAGTTATAAATCACTTGTTTCCTTACCCTTTCTTTAGTGACAGAAGAAATTATCATTAATGTGTCTTTTTACTTTTCTCTACTGTTCCCTGAATTAAGGGTCCCCTTAGAAAGAATAATGCAGACATTATCTGTCTCTTTCATTTTTAGCAACATCGGCATGCAATTCCCTATATTTGGAGCCAGTGGGAATGAAGAAGTAATCTTAATGCACATTATCGGAAGCAGGAAACTTGGGTTCTCTCTTTTACTAGCCCCTTTTTAAAGCTGCTTTACTGTTCAGGATGATGACAGAGATGGAGAATGCATGTACTTAGTTCAAATTACTACAGATTCTTCTTTTCCTCATCAGCTAGTCATCAGCCATTTTTTGAAATGCCTGTTGCCTGAACTCTTAAGGGTTTTATGACCCCCCCACTATGCTTTTTATCTTGGCCTGTAATAAAATCATCACAGCTGGTATAATAAAGGTCCAAGATATTTTTAATCTTTTTTTTTTTTTTAATTGCAGAACAAAATCAATCATACAGTATTAAAGGATTTGCTTGACCCGATCAAAGAACTCTATGAAGATGTAAGGAGAAAAGCACTAATGAGACTGGAGTATGAAGGGCTGCACAAGAGTGAGGCCATCACTACACCAGGTGTTAGATTTTATAATGACCCAGCTGGTTATGCCATGAACAGATATGCTTATTATGTTTGCTACAAGTGCAAAAAGGTAAGCTGATGGGTAATTTTTTTAATGCATGTTACAGCTTCAAAAGTGATTTCTTACAGAAGGGAACATGTTTAGTATATTGTGTATGGAGTAAGAAAGCAGGAAAAGAAATTGTCATTAAACTGTAATTTGAAAAAAGGCATTGAGCAAGTTAGAGGTACATAGTGGCTTACTTCACAAAGTTCAAATCTAGGTACAGAAACAAAACGCATTGTGAGGTGCTGGCCTGTAGAACAATGTGCAGAGGATACTTTATTTAGGACTGACTATCCCTTTGCCCCACTTGCAATTCATACCTTATGTGAACATTAAAATAATATAACAGGTTTCATTCTGACTCTTGATAATGGAAAGTTCCTAAGATTCCACCCAAGTACCACTTTTATCCCAAGTTAGAGTTGATTTAAACTGAAATAAACAGTGAATTTGGGGCAGGAAAATGACCATTAATGCAAGCCAACATGTGGCTGTGGTTTTCCTCAGTACTAGTCTCAAAAGATGGGAAGAGCCTTCTCTAATTTTGACTTTTGATAGTGCAGTTCTTCAGGATAGAGATAAGGACACTCTGCCATCCTTAACCAATGACACCTAACTTCAGATGTTAACAGCTCTGGAGGTGATGATGATAAGTGTTAGAATGAAAAGAGTAAAAAGAAGAAACATGTGGTCTGGCCTGATGGACCCTGGGTCATACATGTACAGTTTTCTTCAGGTAGAGAACGTGAAACTTATCCAGAAGACAAAAATGATATAAAACAGCCAGTGATTTCCCCACCTGCTGAGAAGAGACAAACATTCTGTGTCTATAGTTAGAGAGATTTGGGTAATCGATTGAACCCATCCCCATTACTTCTTGCTTCTGAAGCTGATTTTAGTGTCCATCTTGATCACATCTTTTTACTTTTTTTCCTTAACAGTGAATGGAATCAGGCAATTTCATGGTAAAACTTTAAAGGGAAACCTCTTTTTTTTTTTCTTTTAATGAATGTGCACAATTTGAAAATAAGAGGAGAAAGGATTGACTTCCATATGATAGAGAACAGCAATAAGGAATCTTTCTAGCTCATTACTGTAGTTAACTCTGTTCACTTTCTTCCTGTCTCCCAAAATTAATCTGTTCTCATTCATCCTTTAGCAACTTGCCTTCCGCCTTTTTTTGCCTCCCTCTATAAAACATTTTGTCTGCCTTTCTCCAGTTTTTAATGCTGTCCTTTCTTTAGTACACTCTTTCCACTATTTAATACTGAGTTATTTTGGTGTTTTTCTAACTGAAGAAGTCCTTCCGTTGTAATTCATTATTGCCTTTCAGTATTGTGTCCATTATGTCTGAACAGCAGCATTCAAATGTCTTGACTTCTTTCCTTCATACAGCACCTCTTCACCCCAAACTACTACCTAATTCCCTGACATACATTCCACAGTACTCCCCCTTTGCAATCTGCAGAGTCTGGGAGAAGGTCAGCCTCTTAAGTTTCTCCATCCTTGTAGCTGCCTTGAGACCACTTTCCTTGTCCTTTCCTAATCACTGCAAAAAAGGCAAGACTTGCTGAGAGCAAGAGTTCTGTGCATTGTCTTATTAGTTAGTAAGATGGGAACAAAGGAAGTTACTTGTGGTCTCATGTCACCAATACATGTAAAAACATTTCAATATATGGGGAAACTCATCAGAGTTGGCAGTCTTACTTGGTGCATTTTTGAGCCCAGTATATCCTGATGAGAAAGCAGAGTGGCTTTGTAGAAAACAGCAAAAATCTACCTGTAAAGGATCCCACATGAGCTTAAACACTTGTATTCTTTTGAGCTAGTAAAAAGCCCTCCCAGCAGAATGTTTCTCTGTTGCCTCCAGCCTCAGTCCCATCTTTCTTGCATATGATTCATAGAGCACGCAAATGCCACTTCAAAAGCCTGACAGTCACTTGCACAGACAAGTACATGGCACAATATTTGGTCTTGTTTATCCAGAGATTGAGAGACAGTGTACCTCAAAAACATGTNAACCTTCAGGGTCGTTAAGAAGCGATAAGCCACACAATAAGGACGCTTAAAGTGAAGTCCTTCAGGGCTTGTCTTTGGAGTGTCAAAGGCTCCGTGTAGAAGTTATCCAGGTGGGGGGAGAAGAACTCCAAGCAGGCACACCAAGGCGGGAACGCGATCCAAAGCAGGGGCGAACTCCACTGCAGGAACACCCCAAGGCGGGAACCCCTCGATATTTATACCCTTTCCTAGACAAAGAGCCGTTACCACTGCCTAGGCGCGAAAAGCTCACAGCCAATCCTCAGCCGAGTGCAGCGCGGGCCCGACACGGGCGTAAGGGTCCCCCCTGCTCCCCCCTTCACGCCTGCAGGGCAGGGAGGGAGAAACAGGTCTGTTCGCGCCTTTTTCCTCTCCCATTCAAACCACAGAGGGAGAGGAAATTTCTGGGGTACACGGGACCTCCAGGACACATGTATCTGGAGTCAGAGTCGGGAGATAACAGAACAGTGGAGACTACATTAGTGGCTGATATTCGTCATTTTCCTCTTACAAGTTGATTTTGTTACAATAATCGTTTTCTCTGGTTTAATGTCCAATCATTTCTATATAAAATTAAGGCTTATTTTGGTGGCGAAGCTCGTTGTGATGCTGAGGCTGGACAAGGAGATGACTATGATCCGAGAGAGCTTATTTGTGGTGCATGCTCTGATGTTTCAAGGGCTCAGGTAAGCAAAGAACATATGTTCATTTTATTTCATTCTGAAACTCCAAGTAGCTGAGCTGTGCAATAGTTCAGTCATTTGTAATTATATGGTTTGTATATTGCAGATAGATACTAGAGAACATAGAAATGTGTTGTTCAGATTGTGACAGCCTGGTGGTGCTTCCTTTATCAGCTTCTGTTTTCTTTCTGTTCAGATGTGTCCCAAACACGGTACAGATTTCTTGGAGTACAAATGCCGCTACTGCTGCTCAGTCGCCGTTTTTTTTTGTTTTGGGACAACACATTTTTGCAACGCTTGCCATGATGACTTCCAAAGAATGACAGGCATCCCTAAAGAAGAACTGCCACACTGTCCTGCAGGTAGATTTTTCACAAAGCAAATCCACCAGAGTGAATTCTGGGATAAGTAATTGGTTCTAACTGACATGGTTATCTTTTCTCACTGCTAGTTTTTAGGTCAGTCATACAAATTTGAAATTCGGCATCTTGAATGATATTGGAATGGGTTTGTTCTGTGCACAATTTTGATTTTTTTGTGTGTGTGGTGGTGGGTTTTTTTCTGGCAGTAATACAAGCAAGATCATAAAATTATCATAGAACTGTTTCAGTTGGAAAAGACCTTTAAGATCAAATCCAACCATTATCTGACTACCAGATCTGGTGCTAAACTATGTCCCTTAGGACCACATCTGTGTCTTTTAAACATCTCCAGGGATGGTCGCTCAACTGGCTCTCCCTGGGGAGCTTATTACAGTGTTTGGTAACCCTTTCAGTGAAGAAGTTTCTTCTGATAGCCAGTCTAAAGCTCCCCTGATGCAACTTGAGGTCATTTCCTCTCATCCTAGCATTTGTTGCACCAACTCACTACAGCCTCCTTTCAGGTAATTGTAGAAAGCAATGAGGTCTCCACTCAGCTTCCTCTTCTCCAGACTAAACATCCCCTGTTCCCTTAGCTGTTCCTTGTCAGATATTCTCAGGACCTTTCACCAGCCTCATTGCCTTTCTCTGGACTCAGTCCAGCTGCCCTGTTGTTCTTGTAGTGAGGGGCCCAAAATTTATCAGGTCATCACACTGGTCCTTTAAATATTAGATACTTTGATGCAGAAAGACATTTCAATTTCACAGTATTAATAAGAGGAAAGTTTAGTGGGTTTGGGTTTTTTTGACCACATTGAAAGCACTTTTCATCTCCTGTTTCTTAAGCCTTCATTTTTAATGCCTTATAAATTCATATAATGGATGTATCACCTTCGCTTGGCATGTTTTGGAGGAAGCATAATACATGTTTATTTACATCACCTGCAGGCAATAATCTTTCTTTTCTATTTTTTCCTCCCCCTTAAATTCACTTTAGGTCCCAAAGGTAAACAACTTGAAGGAACAGAATGTCCACTTCATGTCATCCATCCACCCACTGGTGAAGAATTTGCTCTGGGTTGTGGGGTTTGCAGAAATGCTCACACTTTTTAGATAGTTGGGTTTTTTCACCAGAGCAAAATAGGTGCCCTCATCCCTCAAGTGTCCTGAAAATGAAGTTCAGCTGGAGATGAGGATGGGACCATTTCATAACCCAGGAGCAATATCCAGTGCAAGAAGGATGCTGAATACCATGTACATAATTCTTGCTGTGAGATTGACATTTTTTTGAACTGAGACATCAAAACTTGTGAGGTGTTTGCATGTGGCCATTACAGTCATTGGCTAGGAAACATTGGACATTTACAAATGAATAATTGCTATTAAAGGATCTGTGTGTCTGTGGACTATGAATGATGCTGGTTTCAGGAGAAAGGAAAAAAAAACATTGATTGTTGTATACTGACTTTTTGTAATCTTGTACAATCGTAAGGCATCACAAGTGGGGATGGGAAAGAGGAATATTCTGGTTTATTTCCTAGACTGTTATTAAAAAAAAAAATTGTTAGGAAGGAGTAAATGTAACAAGTATTATGCTGTATATAAAGGTATCAATGTTTGTCCTGTATAAGAATTATTAAATTACAAACAGCAGTTTCATTTAAACTTCGGGGTTATGTTTGAGCCTGAAATTCTAATGAAGTGCAATACTGAGTGTGCCTCATATCTTGCAGCTGTAAACATAATGGAATGTACATGTCAATAAAGCCACTGTACATTTTTATACAGTGAAAGTCTAAGGAATGTGTAAGCCTTTTGTTTTCAGAATATTTTTTAAATGGGAGAGGATGTCTTACGCTTATTTCTGCAAGTTCTTGGGGTGGGAAAGTTTATTAGCTAAAATGGTGGTTATGGAAGTACTTAAGACACGAAAAATGCTGCTTAAATCTTCTAAAGCGCGATACATGTGCTACCATTCGTATGAAGTGTTTCCATTTCAGTTTCTGACTGTTTTAAAACATCATGCAAGACCGTATTTTATTTTTAATCAGTTATTGAAGATATTCAGTATTGTATCACCTCACCTTTACTACAAATAATCTTCTGCCATGAATCCCATTTAATAGAGGCCCAGGTTTTCTGGTTCTCTGTATTGAAAGCAAAATGTTAACTTGAAGCACTAATATGAGATGCTCCCTTCAGATTTCAGGCATCCTTGCAGTTCCCTTCCAACTCAAGATATTCACTGGTGAACAACTGCTCTCACAGAGATACTGACAGATAGCATTCAGAGAGAAATACATACCTCCAAAGTACAGTTTATCTTACTCGCAGTAGCAGAGCATTGTGGGTCAGTCTCAGGTATATTACTGCAAGAATCATCAGTAAATAGAAGCTGGAAGTTTTAATTCTCCAATCAAATGTATTTTTTATTATTGGCATAACAGACACTTCATGAAAGAATTCGTGTGGCCCTCACTGACATAGGAGCGAGGGCACAGTGCACTCAGTAGTGGCCAGAGGGTGGGAGAGGTTGCAGACACACAAAGGTTATCAAACATAAGGCTTGCCGCAGACTTGCAAAGAAATATGCTACCACTTTTTTTTTAACAGCTAAGTCACCCAAACAACTGAAGGTAGTGACAGTCAGGAAATTCAGCTAGTGGGGATCTGTTTGGAAAGACAGCAGGAGATAGGGTAACTGGCAAGCTCTTAGTAAATTCAATGTATTTGAAATAAATATGCTCTATGAAGTGGAGAAAGCAACTGAAAGGTGGCTTTGCTAGATTTGATTTTGACTGAAAGGTGGCTTAGATGAAAACCATGAAGTGACAACATTGATCACTCTGAAAGAAAAGGCCAGGGGTGGAGGGGAACAAATAATACTCAGCAAATTGACAGTCTTACATAAGAGCCTATAGGAATCAAACGAAAAAATACTTATGGAACCTAATGTTTTCTTTGGAAGAACCACCTATGCTACGAGCAGCTATGCTGGTGCAAACAAAGGACATAACTGATACTAAGCAATCAATTCCTGACTTGGCTGTGCTGATTGCTTAGTACCAGTTATGTCCTTTGTTTGCACCAGTATATTGAAGAAACTGAATACCAGATGAATACTGGGGAGAAAGGTACAAGACAAAATTTGCAATGAGCATAAAGAATTAGAAGTAGACAAGCCCAGACAGGCTGGAGAGGTGAGCCATGCCAAACTTGTGAAGCTCAACATAGCGGAGTGTGAGGTCCTGCACCTGGGTCAGGGCAATCCCAAGCATAAATACAGGCTGGGTGGAGAATAGATAGCAATCCTGAGGAAAAGGATTCAGGGGTGCTGGTTGATGAAATGAGCCACTACCGTGTGCTTGCAGCCCAAAACTCAAAATACATCATGGGTTGCATCAGAATCATGGCCAGCAGATCAAAAGAAGTGATTCTTCACTCTGCTCTCTTTCAAGAAACCACCTGGAGTTCTGTGAGCAACACAAGAAGGGCGTGGAACTGTGGGAATGCGTGCAGAGGAAGGGCATGAAGATGTCTAGAGGGCTAAAACACCTCTCCTGAGGCTAAAAGAGTGGAGGTTATTTGACCTGAAGAAGGGAAGGCTGCAGGTGGACTTCAAAGCAGCCTTCCAGTATTTGAGGAGGGCCTACATGGGATGGCTGGAGAGACACTTTTGACAAAGGCATATAGTAACAAGGGAAGGGGTAATGGCTTCAAACTGGAAGAAGCTAGACTTCAATTACACATTAGGAAGAATTTTTTTCACTATGAAGGTGGTGAGGCATTGGAGCAGTTTGTCCAGAGATGTTTTGGAGGCTCCAGCCCTTAGAGTGCTCAAAGACATGATGGGCAGGGTGATTTAGCTGGGGCAATTAATGAGGCAGGAATTATAAAATATGTAGTTATTTTATTTCCAAAAAGCCCCGGCCACAAACTGTATACAAACGAGTTAAATTTGGGTTCTAATTCAGTTGGGAAAATCTTCACAAGGATTCTTATGGGCAATTCATTAATTTAGGAGAATCAGAATATTGGAAAAATTTAGCCACAAAATGGCTTTTCCCCACTTATAAATAAAAGGTAGCCCAGAGCCCTAAGAAACATCTGTGCTACTGACAGCAGTGGAGTAGGAATTTCAAGATAGTTCCTGGCTCCTTTGTGGCAGTGTTGGAACTGCTTGGCAACTTGACAGCCATTGAAAGGCTTCTAGATCTTCCCACGCTCTAGCAGGGTGCTGGGAAAGAAGCAGACGATCTCTCACCTGATCCTGGTTCCTCTTGGCACAGAGGTTTGCATTTCAAAGCCAACATGAAGTCTTATAAAAAGGGAGCATTGTTTTTATCCTGTGTAAGTCTACAAAGAGGAACCTCATTTTAAGTGTCCATAATGCAAGTGTCAGCCAGTAGCTGCATTTACTCCAGGGATTTCAGCACTTCAGTTTTCTAGATCATGGATTAAATGTCTGTAATAAAAACTTAATTCAGAGGGTATTTGGTTTATAAAAGTCATCTTTCTAATTGTAAATTGACTGCATGAAGAATCACTAAAACAAAACACAATGAGAAAACTTGATAAAAAATGTTACTGAGGACAAATTACCTACAGTGGAAGTTTAATGGACATATTTCAAAGTGGTTCACAGGTTCTTGACACAGGACCCTGTGGGTCTTAAATTCTGGAAAAAGTTACAGAGAGCAAACACATCTGAATTTTTTGACCCACTATCCTTTAGAATTTTTCTAAGTGTAGCATCATAGTTATGAATTAATTCTATTTTTTTCATTTTCCAGACTTCTTTTTCATTTTAGATTAATAAGAGGATTAATTTAGGGTATTTGAGATGACAGTGAGGAGAGGACATGACACTGCTACATTCGGTTTATAAAGTGAACTGTGTGAGGGATGGGCAGTGTGAGGGAAATGGTCCTCTCAACACGCCACCAACCATGCCTGCTTACTGCTCTACAGAGATGGCATGGCCAAGCATGAGCATCAGGCTCTTGGGCAGAGCACAACTCCCATGCGTAATGGTTGTGCCTCAGACATTCCACTTCTACACTGTCTCAGACATTAGCGTCACCACATCTCCCCCTGCACTGATCTCTACCGCTGATTACAGTCAGATGCCAGCACAGGCCACTAATCAGATCAGTGCATGATAAGATTGTTGAACACCTTTCCAGCAGCCTCACATGCTGTGCTGTCAGCTGGCGATCCGTGGCCCATGCAATGGAAATGCTCAGTTCTTGTTCGCACAGCCCTGTGCGCTACAGCTCCATTCATGCTGAGCTCAGCTCCCAACCAAGGCGAGCCCACAGCACTCCCACTGGGATCATACATCATTACTTCACAAACAGCTTCAACTTTCACAGATGTACCGACCCACTGAGCAAAAAACGAACAGTAAAAGTAATAAGGCACAGGCAATCAAGCAGTCACCACCAGGGCCTGATACTCTCTGTCCTTTTGAAATGAATTTCCTTAATCACATGGTACTTAGTTTATTGTTACACCTCAACAGAGGATAGGGAGCTTCGGGTCTGCAGTATCCTTCAGGGCAAATCTCAACTCTGCAGAAATTTACTACAAGCCCTTCCTTAACCCTTACAGACACTTCAGGAGAGACGNTGTGTGGAGGACAACTTCTTATCTCAGCTGTTACGTGAGCCTACCAGGGGTGCAGCCCTGCTTGACCTGCTGTACACAAACAGAGAGGGGCTGGTGAGAGATGTGATGGTTGGAGGCTGCCTGTGGTCCAGTGACCATGAAATTATAGAGTGAAACCAGGAGAGGCATCAACAAAACCACACTGGAATTCCGAAGGGCAGATTTTGGCTTATTTAAGGAACAAACTCGGCAAGTTCTGTGGGAAACAGCCCTCAGAAACAAAGAGGTCCAGGAAGGTTGGACCTGCTTCAAGAACAAAGTCTTGAAGGCGCAAGAACAGGCTGTGTCAATGTGCAGGAAGATGAGCTGACGAGAGAGGCAGCCAGACTGGATGGGCAAGTAGCTTCTGAAGGGATTAAAGATAAAAAAGAGGGTGTATCACCTTTGGAAAAAGGTGAGGTTTCCCAGGAAGAGTTCAAGCATGTTGCTAGGTCTTGTAGGAATAAAATGACAGAGACAAAACCCATTTAGAACTTAGGCTGGCCACTGCTGTTAAGGAGAATAAAAAATATTTCTATAAATATATTAATAACAAAAAAGGGCAAGGACAACCTCCACTCCTTATTAGATTAAGAGGGGAATATAGTAACAAAATATTAGGAAAAGGAAGAGGTACTTAACGCCTTCTTTGCCTCAGTCTTCAGTAGTGGGAC
>WAAF01016164.1:0-21125 GCA_013400475.1 Tricholaema leucomelas | reverse complement strand
TCATCCTGGTTGGGTGGTCTATAACAGACCCTGAGCGACATTGAGCTGTGGGTTATTGTAATATAGTTATTACTAAGTTATATTGTGTTATCAATCCTATAAGGTCTTTCCATGACCATGTAGATCCTTTTAATATTAATATACAGTGGTTGGGGGTGATTTAATAAATATGTATTTTTATACATATTATCTCGCGCCAATTAATTTCTCCCCTCCACCGCAAATCAGTGTAGGCGGCAGAATCCCCCTCCATGACAACACGAACATGAGATCTGCATGATTTCTCCCCCAGATCAGACTCATTGAGGAGTCTGGATTTAATCTGAATAGCATAGCAGCCTTTTTCTTCAAATTGTCTACTTCATCTCTCTGACAATGCTGCTCTACTATAATGAGTAAGGCCATATTACAAGCAGTAAACAAACACCACCTTGTCAGTATAAAATAAGCTAGTGTGCTAACCTTTTGGCAATACCTGGTCATATAATGCTGGATCAGCAATGTATCCCTATGCCAGAGTGTGTAAAGCAATTCAGTAATTACCATTGATTATAGTCTTTTAGTAAAGTATTTTTAATGTTAAAGTATATTTAATATAATGTTTAATATAAAAGTATTTTTAATGTTAAAGTATATTTAATTGTACAATAAATTGGGTACAACAGGTCAGCTTCCAAACTAGAGCTTTGGTTTCAGTACAAGGGATCCAAGAAAGAATTCTCCACTGACAAAGGCCAGGGTGATTCTGCTGAAGCCAGTAGGGCAGTACTGCTCCTGCTAGCTCAGCCTTGGACACCCATGTCACCTTCCAGCACACACATAGATGGCATAACTAGCAGCATGCTGGTGTGGGACACTAGAGGTTTCTGAGGCTTTTGGTGTTGAGAGAAGTTGAACCTGCACAGGGAATGTGGCCCTGTCACCCTCACTATTGCTAAAGCTGTTGCTTGACCAAGCTGCTTTCACAACTGCAGCCTGCTCTCTATTGTAACAAATAAGTAGAAAAATTCTGCAGATGAAATAAAATGCAACACATGAGTCATTAAATATTGAACCAAATGCAGACTGCATAGCCAGCCTCAGTCTGTTTTTACTGATAGTAAATGATGATCTTACATAATTTCCAGCATCGTGATGGATGATGCAACATGACTTGTTTAGGTTGAGTAAGCGTCCTGGAGTCCTGTATATACCCCAAAATTCTTCTCCCTCTGTAGTTTGAATGGGAGAGGAAAAGGAGTGAAAAACCTGTTCCCCCCACCCCCGCCACCCTGCAGGCATGAAAGGGGTGAGCAAAAGGCCCTTCCAGCATGAGGGGTGTCCCGTACAGATGCCCGTGCTGGAATTGGGCTGGAGATTGGTTGTGGTCTTCGTGCCTAGCAAGTGGTAACTCGACTCTTTGTCTAGGAAGAGTATAAGTATTGGGGGACTTCTCACCTTGAGGTTCCCGCCTTAGAGCTCTCCCCCACCTGGATAGTTCCTGCAGAAAGAGTTCCCTGGTGCTCCGAAGGACAAGCTTCTGAGGGACAGGTGCTTCCCATCATAAGCACCCCCTTTATACAGGCTTGATAGGCCTTAACAAACCTTTGGATGGCCTTTGAAAGAGAACGAGGGTACAAGCATCTGGACCGCCCTTTCTCTCAGCCAGCCTGACTCACCTGTGAGTAAACTTTTGGCTCAGCCTGATTAATAGTGGGAAATGCTATATTTAGTAGCTTAGCCTTTCCCAACTTCCTAAATAGTCAAATTTACCTTAATCTAACTGAATCTGCTAATTAAAACTAAATTAATTTCTGTATATACTTTTGGGGGCAGGTTTTCAGGAAAATAAGATAATTCTATTTTTCTATATATTCCTGACTCAGATGCATTTATGCCCTGCCTCCACAACAGTAAGACAGCGTAAAAAGAGTGGCTTTTACTGTTCTTATTAAAAGGCCTATTCTTGCACAGTGCAGAAGATCCAAGATGGCTCAGTACTTTCCTGGATGGACTCCCAGTTTCTCTAGTGATAATAAAAGCTGCTGTGTTTTGAAGCCATTCATTTTGGGCAGTTTGTCAAAAGTCCCTAAATGCAAGCTTGACAATTGATTATCCTTGCCTGTCTTTAATGAGATTAACAACATGGGTGCAAGTAGAGCTTTGTAATTACCAGGCCACTACATTAAAAATAGAGGAGATATTCCCCAAATCTCTGAAACATCATTTTCCTCTAGGCAGGTTCACCAGCGCATGATGACTGAAGTGAGACATGCTCTGCTGAAGAACTGCTATTCTGATGCAAGGGAGAGAAAATAAATATTAACCTTTGATCTACAGAAGCACTGGAACCACTGACGATTAAGATGTTATTTAATAAGATGCCATGCTTTGAATCACTGAAATGAAGGGTTGGAGGAATCTCTCTGCCATGATGCTCCTTTCACTAATCTCAGACTCAAACATGGCAGCCTCCTGAGAAGGTCAGAAAGCTGTAATTAAATTAATAAAACATGGATTCGCTACTAGAGACTGAGAGAAAAGTGATTGCAGGTAATTGCTGGAAGTACTGCTGCCATTATTGTTTTTCCTTTCTGCACTCAAGACAGGAAATCATTTTGCTGCTTTTGTGCTTGATGGGGTCTTCAGCTAGAAATCACCAGTCAAGCTACAATTTTTCATTCAAAGTTAAAAATGGGTTGAGATGATAGTAAAAATACCAGATTCTCTGTGTTGGGATATCAACTTGGATATTCTGCACCTGGTACATGCTTTCCAGTTTCTCTTCCCACCACCCTCAAGCCAGTGATACAAGTCCTTGCTTATTCAAAACCTGACAAAATTATTCTCGTAGTTTACTCTTTAAGCGCAGGCAATGATCTGCACCTCCTCACATAAGCATGTCCTATTGTTTACACAGGACATAGACCCAGGTTGAGGCAGCACAGACAGATGGGATCTTTGTAGATGAGCAGGATATTCATGTGCCTTTGGATGAAGCCCAGCTCCCACCGTGGAATTCAGAGTTGCACAAGGCTTAAGGCAGTTGAAAGATGTGAGACCTTTAGATGTAGGGATCTAGTTTGCCTTAATAGAAAAGCCGCCTTCAAGATCTAGAACTATATCCCCATAAGAGCTTATATAACATCCCCACAAGTGTTTTGATCTGTACGTTTTGATTCAGACTCACCTATAGGGGCAGGTTCTGCCTGACCAATCTGATCTCCTATGACAAGATTCCTGGCTACTGGATGAGGGAAAGGCTGTTGATGCTGTATTCCTAGGCTTTCAAAAAGCCTTTGATACGGTTCCCTACAAATTTCTTGTAGACAAATTGGCTACTCATGGTGTGCATGAGCACTGGCTGGAAAGGAAGGCCCAGAGATTGGCAGTCAATGGAGTTAAATCTAGTTCATGGTCAGTGTGGTGGAGAGTCCCAAAGGTCACAAAATAGGCTTGAGTATGTCCTGTCTTGTGCAGACATGTTTATCTGCGTGTCTGCATTGCAGCCAGAGGCAGGAAAACAGGACAAATGAAACACAGACAACCTAGTCTGGTTTAGTCTGGGCACACGAGAGGGGTTTCATAAGACACATGCCCCCGTCATGTGCAAGGCGTATTCGCCCCCCATTTTTGGAGGAGAACAGCCTATGGGTTCTTCCTTTTTTGGGTATATTTGGGTGATTGCCAAAGGTGATTGGGTGATAGTGTGACCAATGAGACCATTAGCCTCAGCCATTGTCCTATTGAAGGGGGTAAACAGGTGAATAAGGTGCTTGCGTGCTCATTCGTTCATCCAAAGGACTTGTACTGAATATTTTCCTACTTATTTTTGGATGCAAACATTAAGACTGAGGACTAGTGAGTATTCTGAATTCTTTATTCAAGTTCCTAAAGGAATTTGGTTAGCCTCACATGCGGTGAATTAAGCCGCAAAACCTCTATCAAAAGCCATTCCTAAAACCTTTCCAAATTCCATTGTATCTAGACATTCTGTAAAATAGTTCTGCTAAGTGCATCCAAGAATTTATGTGGATAGTTGTAAATAAGTTTTGGGGGAATTACCTTTGTATATATTAATAAATTATTGAATAACTTTTACATCGGCCTCCTTGTATTTCACCCCAAACTCAGATTTCAACTAGCCCTTTCATAACGTTATGGTGCAGGTAAGAACAAGGTATGCAACAAGTGGACTTTTGTTCAGAATGCTATCTATTACCAATGGCACAGATATAATTCGGGCTATGCAAAATTTCAAAATTTGACTAATCCAGATGAAATTATTGAAAAATTGGCTGATAACGTAACTAAATTATGTACAAATTTGTCAGATGCAGACAAGAGTAAAGCTATAATAGCAGCCTGCATAATATGTCCACAAGATGAATTTAATAAAATGAAAACCATTACAGGGAGTCAAAAAGTTACAATGGAAAATACTGTAGAAAGTCTAAAGGAAAGGATTAGCCACTTGAAAAGAGAATTAAAAAATTTAGAAATACAAATCCAAAGGCTATACGATTTATTGACATTGCAAATGAAAGGTAATAATGCTGGCTCAACAAGTCGTACTTTGCCCGTGAAAACCTTGGAACCGGACGCTTACCCTGCCGCTTCTCATTCTGAGAGTTTAAAACTGCGTACCCCCGAAGAGACACATAGGTACCGGGAAGGATCGTCCAAACCCCAGTCTCTCATACCAAGGTTGCAGCCAAAGGGGAAAGACTTTAATAGACTTTGAGATAACAGTGGCAGAGGAGCAAAGCTGACTAACAACTGCAGACCAATGGCCATTAGGCAACTTCACCCCACTGTTACCAAAAGTACCCCTGCAGCTCTCACCACCAAGAGAGACACCTCTCCACCCTAGCATGCCAGACCCATCTCAATGCAGCCTTGAGAAGAAACTGAGGAAGAAAACTACATGCTCCAGATAGGAAAGGGTTTCCCTGAACTGCAGCTCTGCGGACTATAGCTCCGGTGAAGACTTAGCACAGGGAAAGTGCCTTCATCTATGGCCGATTTTCAAGAGTGAATACACTGAGAATCACCATGGACGCAGAGCAGCCACCATGCGTGTGTGGCCATACAGCGGAGCAAAGTTACATGAGCTGTGGGAAACTTTTGCACACAAAGTGGGAGAGACGGTGACTGATTATGTATACATGGTATCAGAAATGGGGGGAGATACCGTGATCTTGAGCCAGGAGGAAGTAAAGGGTTGTTCTTGGGGGCCAGAGGTATTTTTGGGTACAGGTCCGGATGGGGATTATTCCCTGACTTTGCGAATCTGTTACTGGGCGAGATCTCTGGACCCGATCAACAGACAGGAACCTATGGAGGTTCACGTGACTGATTCAGCTGTATTAACAGCTGCAATCAAGTGGCTTGCATGTGTACATGCAACGTATGACTGCGGAAGGTACCCCTCTTGATTGGATGCACCCACTGACCCAATAAGACTCAAACTCTTAATAAGGCATCTGCCTGCTGCTCTTAAAGGAGTATGCGATGCTAGAAGAGAACAAATAGAATAACGTTGCAGTGGGTGCCCTGTCGTATCACATGATTTTGAAGGAATTATTAATAGAACTATCGGAGAAGGGTAGGGACCTGGGTTATTCCAATCCTGTGCTCTCACCAAAGCCTTCCCGTGAGAAGTGTTACACAGGATCTGAAGGTAGCAACATGTTGACTCCGCATGGGAAGAAGCTGAAAGTGCGCCATGCTAAAACTTCCCCCACAGAGTCTCCCACTAGTCCAAATAGCAGCCCCGAGTTAAATCACCATCATACTGGGAAACCCAAGGGATGGGATTTCTACCGCAGGCAGAACACTTGGTATGGTATTAATCCTGATGGCTTTCCAATTGGGGGAATATACAAAAAAGGGTTTAGACTAGGATCCCATGAGAAAGAGATAGAAGCCCTGAAGGGTCACCTGAATGAACTAGAGAATGGTCTTGGCAGGAATAAAAATAAGGCCAACAGTAAAAATCCTTAAACTGCTTCCCTAAACAGGGCAGACAATCCTTTTAATCCAGCAGAGCACTGGGAGCAAGTCAAAAAACTAGATACAGCGGTGAGTGCTCCAGGTGTCATTCATCACTTTGTCAATACTTGTCAATGGTCTGATAATTTGGAACCAGTTAACATAATTCCCACAGGGACAGACAAGACTGCTGTGACAAGACATGGGTGCACAAATCACAGTGTTAAATGTGCAACTGGCAAAACGTCTAAAAATGTTGCCATCTAGGAAAAAGATAAAGATAAAGGGTGTCACTGGACTGCCTGACACCTGTCACCCAGCCAAAACGAGGCTGTGGCTACCAGGTGATAAACAAAGTACCATAATTGAAGTAGCCTTGAGCTCTTACCCAGAAAATATTCTAGGGTTTGATATCCTGGCTGGTAAGAGGTGGTACCTCCCGGATGGCACACTATGGAGCTTTGGCTCTTATGGGGTGAGGGCAAAGGAAATAAAGTTTGCCCACTTCTTTGCCCACGTTGCAAACTGCTCCCCCACTGCCTAAATCACATGTGACTTGTGTAGCACAATACCCGTTACCAGCAGCAGCCAGGCAAGGCATTTCAGAGGTGATTGCTGACCTGGAGGAAAGGCAAATTATTACAAGAACCCACTCTCCACACAGTTCACCCATCTGGCCAGTTTGCAAGCCAGATTGAAGGTGGAGGCTAACCACAGACTTCAGGAAACTTAACAGTAATACACTTTCTCTCACTGCTGCACTTCCTAGTTTTACTTCCACAGTGACAGCCATTCAAGCAGCATCCCACACCTGGATGGCCACCATGGATGTGAAGGACATGTTCTTCATGGTACCACTGAAGGAGGAGGACAAGGCACAGTTCACCTTCACCTGGCAAGGTATTCAGTACACCTCTAATAGCCTTCCACAGGGCTACAAACACAGCTCCACTATTGCACACAACACACTAGCAGCACTGCTAAATACGATCCTGGTCCCAAAAGATGTCTGCATTGATGGTACTCATGGATGGTAGCCAATGCTTGAGCATGAGTCAGTGTAGAGGTAAAGGATAGGCCAATTTTCACGTTCAGCAACATCAAGAGCAAGTTGGACAGCTTTTACCTCAGCAAATAACTTGGATTCTCATTCACCATCTCTCTCTTCAGTAACTCTCCTGGTAGGATTCGAGACTGCTGACTTCCATCTTTGCTTTTGTCCTGTTTTCCCGCCTCTGGCTGCAATGCAGACAGGCAGGTAAACATGTCTGGACAAGACAGGACATGCTCAAGCCCATTTTGTGACCTTTGGGACTCTCCACCACAATACCACCCGCTTTCCAATGGGCCATTACCTGAGGGCATTGGATTATCACATATTGATTAGGTTGTTTTATAAACATAGTAGGTTACATATATGTACAGTGAATCACATGCATCATACAAACTGGAGAACCATACATTTAATCATCATGAACACTGGAACATATACATTGTACATACACAATTGATATTTATATATAACCATATCCTAAACAAAAGATGAGGTATACTGACAGTGTCTACCCCCTGACTATAAGATGGCTTTTATTATAGTAAACCTGAGCTCCATTTATGGAAAGAGGAATATTGCTTCCTGGAACCAAAGTAGTGTTTAAACAATCAGCAGTCTGGGGTTATCCACCGCGCACTTATGCGGTGTGTTTTCCCACTTAGATCTGTGGCTTCCCATGCATATGATCCTCTTGATTTTGCTAGGGCCATGGGCGCAATCCCTATTGAAGGTAGATTTACCAAAACCAGTTGGCCTACTTGCAGCTGTGTCAGCAAGTGCAAAGATCTCTGTTTTGGCCCACCTGGCATGTGCTTAATATCCCTCACTGGCTCAGTAGGACAGAACGCTTTAACTTTGGGACTGCCATAGTTTCCCCACGGGTTATTCACAGTGAAAACTGCATGAGGTAAACATTTGTCCCTGCTGCCTTTTGCGACTTCGGCATGTTTTTTAATCAGTCTGTTTGTCCTTTCCACAACACCATTAGCCTGGGAGTAATATGGAGTATGAAACATCCATTTAACTCCCTCACTGTGGGTGGCAGGCCGCCAGGGAGGCCGAGAATCGATCGGGGTACTGACGAGGACTCAGCTGCCAGCAGCCTTATGGTCAGTGCAGTGCAGTACAGCTTTATTCAGGAAGTGCAACAGCTTATATACCCATTTAGCAGAGGTGTGCACAACTAGCTAAGGTTTACATATGTGGAAGGTACAGATTGGTTCAGAGTTATAAACATGGTGTCGATAGGTCAATCAATCCCCTGGTGTCCACCCCATGGGATGGCAAGCTCAGCCCCCTGCAGGTGTGCGTGGGGTGCTCATTGTTTACAGCTTACTGTCCTGGGACCCAGACAGCCCAAGGACAATTCGCAGCATGAGCTCAGAGGTTTACAGCTTATGCCCTGCCTAGGGAGAGTGTTCTCCCACACCTCACCTCTGGCCCAATCTTGTACTGATGTGGTGGTGAAGCATGATCTGTTGTCGCTCTTGATACACTCAGGAATGGATAGAATACTGAACCATTGTTTCAGAGCTTCAATGGTCTGAGCTCCATTGGCAGCACTGGTGGCTGCGGCCATCACTAAATCTGAAACCACTTCCACTGCCACCAGTATGTACCTTTTCCCACGTGATGGTTTGAGAGGACCAACATAATCAATTTGCCATGTGTTCCACAGCCTTTTGTCCTCTCTGATGTGTTGGGCCGGGGCTAAGTTAGGATGATTAGCCCTAAGCCTGATTCTGCACTGCGGATAGGCTGAGATAATTGTCTCACAAACAGTTGCAGAAACTGGCCATCCCCTGGACCTGCATTCATAATATAGGTCTGATTTTCCTGAGTGGCCTCTTTTGATGTGCAACCACTCAGCCAATCGTTGCCAGTCATCCTTTTCTTCACTAACCACATTGATTTTTGCTAGGTTATCTACCTTTTTGTTCCAGATTGCTGCGGGTGTTTGCCCTTTGGAATGTGCCTTTACCCAGCCCACCTTAAGGGGTCTAGAGTGGCTTATTTCCAACAGCCTTTGCCAATGCTCTCCACACTTCAGTATTTGAAACTCTCCACTGGTTTGCTTCCCACTGGCAAATCCATTCAATGGCACCTTTGAATGTGGAATGTGAGTTGGTGTATATGGTTTCTGCCCCATTTTCTACTGCCAGCATAAGAGCTCTCAATTCCCCCACTTGCGCACTGCTATCACCCTCCTCAGTGACAGTGTTGACTGTGCTGATCACCAGGGTTGTGGCTTTATAATGCCACTTAGATCCTACCCTTTGGGAGGATGCATCTGTGAACCACACTCCCATTATATTGGAATCTGTGGTCAAATCAGGAACTACCTTAATAGGAGATAGCTTGTAACGTTGGCATAATAGTGAGGTGTCTGAGTTTATGGGCTGCTGTAGCTTAGACAGCTTTGTGGACCCTTCTCTCAATGGCATGAGCTGTGCAATCCCTTCTAGATAGGCGTACCACTTTCTTAGAGTAGCCTTCTGGGCAATTCCTTCTGGTGGAGGAGATCCTTTAAGGATCACTCTTAGCAGAGGAAAACGGCCTTGCACTACAATATCTTGGGCAGTGAGAAGCTTCTCTGCCTCTTTAACAGCTCTAATTAGGGAGAGGAGTCCCTTCTCCCATTCAGAGTACTTTTTTTTCCTCCTGGGCTGGAATTGCCTTGCAGGAGGTGGGTGTCTGTTCCTGATGGCAGAAACATGCACCCATTCAGATGATGCAGGCTTCAGTTGACACAGGTGCTCAGTGTGTTTTATTGCCATCCAATTGCAAACGGACAGATTCTATCACTATTTCTGGACTCACTGGTGGATCTCAAAAGTTAACTAAGTTGCAGGCTGAAATAAGTTAAACTGGTAAACAGTGGAAGAAATATGCTATTGTAACTGGTCCTGATATGCCTTGCATTCTAGGAATTGACTTTTTGGGACAAGGTTGTTTTGAAGATCCTAAGAGTCATAAATGGACTTTTGAAATAGCATCTGTAGAGACTGAGGATGGTAAATTGAAATTGTCCATTGGACCTGAACTTTCAGATGAATCTGCAGTTGTGGGACATCATGAGATAGAGGATCTGCAGCTGCCAATTGCTACTGTCCTGGAGTCCTGTATACCCCAAAATTCCTCTCCCTCTGTGGTTTGAATGGGAGAGAAAAAGGCGCAAAAACCTGTTTCCCCCACCCTGCCCTTCAGGCTTGAAGGGGAGAAGCAAGGGGCCCTTCCGGCATGAGGGGTGCCCTGTGCAGGGCCCGTGCTGTAATCGGGCTGGGGATTGGCTGAGTTCATTGCACCTAGGAAGTGGTAACTTGTCCATTTTGTCTAGGAAGGGTATAAATACTGGGGGGATTTCCCACCTTGGGGTTCCTGCCTTGGAATTCATTCCTGCCTTAGAGTTCTCCCCCACCTGGATAACTTCTGCAGAAGGAGCCCCTGGTGCTCCTAATGACAAGCTCTGAAGGACGGCTTCCATATTAGGGACCCCCTTTATGCAGCTTTATATCTCTTAACGACCCTCAGAGGCTTCTGAAAGACACGAAGGGACAAGCATCTGGACTGCCCTTTCATCCAGCCAGCCTCACTCATCTGTGAGTAACTTTGGCTCAGCCTTATATTGATAGTGGGGGACGCTATATTTAATAGCTTAAGCCTTTTCCAACTTCTGACTTTCAAAATAGTCAAGTCTACCTATGGTATTTGNCCTGGTCATACCTCCTGGGTAATGCAGGAGAATGGTGACATCCAGTGTATCCCACAGAGAAATCTAACCTTAGCTGAGAGAGTTTAAATTCAGAGTGTATAATACAAGCTGTTAGGAGTTTTCCAGTTTAGGTATCTTCGGCATCCAACAATGAAAGAATCTACCAGATAATCTATAGTACATGAGCATGAACTCAACGTCACCTGGGAGTCCCTGTTCTCAGAATGATGCTGGTGGATGTAAGTTTAGCTTTGATCTTCCTCAAAATTAGATAAAACACTATGTAACCAATCTGGGCTTTGATCCAATTATAAACAAGAAAAAAGGAAATAGGCCACACAATAGCCCCCACTAAGTAAAATAACTTCATTAGCTTCATTCTGATTCCCAGAGTTAATTAACAATCACTCAAAAATCAATTTGCCCCACGCTGGAGTGACAAAATAAAAGATGTGGTGGTTAAGGTGTTACCCACCCCCCCACTCTTTAGAAATCACCCTGACTAGTTCTGGAAAAATGAATGAAGCTTATATTTACAGCTAGCACAATATACAAGCAGATATTTACAGTATATACAGTAATATACAGAAATATACAAGATAAAAAGGTAATACAGAAACACAACAGCCCTCCCAGAAACCTGAATCCCCTCTCAACCGCCCCTTCACCTTCCCCCTACCCCTCTCAACCTTACCCCGATCCCAAGGAAGAATAGAGCTTCGGCCAGGGGGTTAGGAAGCAAAGTGGATTAGTTAAAAATGGAGGGTGAGGTTAGAGAGTAAGATGCAGCTCAGCCAGCAGCCCAAGTGAGAAACTCCTGAATGAAGTGATCATCTACGTTTTGCTTTTTGTTTTTATACATCTCAGCAAGCCTGTGAGCGAAGTAGACATCACCATTGTTTTCCTTTCAGAGCCTGTGATCTAATTCTTCTCAATAAAACATTTTAGCTAGGCTCAAACTAGCACAGGTTACAAAGCAGATTTCTGTTATTTACTTTTGGTAAATTATTGACTTTGTAATATTCAGATTACCCAGCCAGCTGCATTATACACTATTAGGCCAAAGCTACTTCTCACTTGCTGTACTTCTGCCACGATAAATATTCATAGCTTCATTACAGGGTATGGTTTCCTGACCTACCTACTAAGGAACTGGGAGTTTTGATTTAATGATGCACGAAAACTGTAATAGTCCTTTCAGAACTCTATGCAATAATATGTTTTGCTTCTCTTAAAAGCTAAGTAACTCTTGTCTTGAATGATTTAGTAGCAAACTTACCTAGTCTCTGTGCTGTAGTTCAACGGTCTGCAAAATTTTCTTTTTAGAAATACAAACCCATTATGTAAATACTAAAGAGAATCTTCAGAAGAAAACTTCAGTTTGTTTTTTTCCTTTTTCCCCCAAGCCTTGTAAGGTTGAGATCACTTACTTTGTTTTTCTTTTTTTTTGTTTTGTTTTTTTTTTTTCCAAAATATGCAGATTGAAATTACTTTCCAACTAAAAGCATTTATATAAGTATTAGCCTAGAGGCAATGCTCCATCTGACTTTTATGCCTCCTCAAAAATGAGGATAGATGAAGAGATATTTGCATAGAACATCCACAAGAAAGGATCTTTATTTGGTTAGGAACTCAGATTTCAAAACTGGTCAGCCTCTACTCTTTTGTTCCTCTACTTTCTTGCTCCTCAGTTTCCCAATTCTGAATGGCTCCTTTGTAGAATGAACTTACAGAATTGCCCCACAAAATGCTACCTTCTGCAGAAGATAGGGGTCTCAAGTTAGTATTCTTCAAAGCCACGGAAATGGATTTTTCTCTATGTACAGTTTCTTCCATTCAAGGATTTAGATTCTCTCTAGGGAGTTTATCTACTTGTAGAATACAGCTGTTTATTAAAAAAAGAAAAAAAAAATCAGCCAAATCCCATAAAATCTGTACTAAAAAGGGAATTCATGCTTGATGTCCAGCTAAAGGTAAAGAATTCAAATTCAGAACATCAAAAACCTGATAAATAGTTTGACAATCAGATAAATGTAAAACTTTTTCTCCATTTTATTTTTGTGAGGATCTAGAGCAAAGATTCCCAGATTTCAGTGCCACTGATGTTCAGAGCTAAACTACAGAGCAGAAATCTGTGATTGCTTTGCCAATGCAGTGAGGTGTCCTATTAGAACCTACCTGTCAGTTCTAGACTGCCAGAAAAATACATGATCTTGTCATGGATCTTCACAGTTTAGAAGTTACCATTTATATTGAATGATATTCTGTGGCTTAAGAATTCCATCACTAGAAGGACTCTGCTTGGAGGAAGGTTTTGACCTCACAGACATGAGCAAGATGTGTGTATTCTGGCATGCACTAAGTCTAGAACTCACATTTCCAGAAAACAGAGCCCTAAATGCCAACAAAACTTTGTAAACAGTTGGGGTGTTATTTAGAAATCAACTGAACCTATTTGTCACACAGTGGTGTTTATTGAGTCATTAAGTGTGTTATGAAAAGGCAGGTCATTAGTAGAGCAGGTGCCCTGCCAATAAAAAGAAAATGAGTGAGAGGTAGTAATGGCTGGGGAGCAAAGTCACATTCTGGGTTATTTTTCCTGTTCTAAATAGCAGAAAAATGAAGTGTTTAATTAATTGTTAGCTCTGCATTTAACAACTTTCCATTAGTTCATTTGCTTAAGTGCATCAGCAATCAACAGCACATTAGCTAATGTTGCAGCTCACCAGGCAGGAGGCTAAAGGCAGGTGCTGGGGTCAGTATGTGCAAAATTAAAGGATCATTGCTCTCCCCTGGCTTTAATTTGTCTGCAGGAGCATTCCAGAGTCACAGTAGCACAGCTGGAATCACCAGCCATTTCCAGACAAGTAGATTCAGCTGTAAAAGGTCTGTAGTCAAAACAACGGATATGGATGACAGGCACAATGCATTGTTGTTCTGTGAACTTCTCTTAATTCTGCTGCTCTTTTCAACCCCTGCCAAGAAGGATGGTAAAGAAATGATGGCACTGAACAGGAGCCATGGAGACTTGAATTCACTTATTTCTCTTCTCCAAAATTCACTGAACAAATAATTTATGGCAATATTTGAAAAAGAACATGAAGGTATAGTTTCAAATTTTGTTTCAAAGAGAAGACATTGTATTATTTTACTTTGGCTTCACTTGGACCTAGGTTCACAGTCTCATATGGTTTTTGGATGAATAATGTGAGATGTTGAAACCCAACTCATCTCTGTCAGATGCATTGCAAATTGAATTTACAAGAACTAAATGGAAAGGAACCTTTGGTAGAGGATTGTGAAACCTTATGTGTCAAGACATTTTTTCAGAGACTCTCTTTTCATTTATTTTGTTTTCATCAACATAACAAGGAAGATTTTGGATTTCTTGGACAATGCCTGTTCCAGATACTCTTAATCCTGAGAGATCAGCTCAGGAGAAGCTGACAGCTGCCCAAAACTTTACTCCTGTCATCCGTACCACGAGCTATGGTGAAAATTTAAGCTCCTATATAAGAGCAATGAGACATAATTGAGTAATGAGGAATTAACTTACTACCACACATCAAGCAAACTGCAGGAATCAGGCACATTTACACTTCTATTTCATGAATATGAGATCAAGTGCCTTGACCGCAATCACCTTGAATAAGGCTTTATATTCCGTTTGCCATATACCGGAAGAAAGCCACTAGTCAGTGTAGTAACACTAGAATGAAATTAACACTCTGTGGTTTTGTTCATCTGTGGAACTTCTTAACAAATATCTATTTGTTCTGACATTTTATAGCTTTCCATTTAGTTACTAATTTGTCCTTAGTTTGAGTGAAAGTAATCAAAAGCAGTAATCCAAGTCTATGATGGGGAACCAATCAGAAAATACCCTGGAAAAGGCTTATGGGTTAAACTACTGAGACAGAACCTCTAAATGATAGAGCACACCACTTAAATATAGGAAACAAACCTTAGAGGCAGAAATCTCTTTTTTTTTTTTTTTTTCCCTTCTTTGCTTCCTGAGTAGCTTAGTTCTTGCGTAAAATGTGTTATTTGGGCTCTGGGTTATCTTTTCACAGTGAGTCTCTGGTATATAGTGGGTAAACAGTCATGTAGGAGATATACCTCTGAAAGGCCTGTACAGCCCCATTCCTGATTTGGTTCAGTATTTAAATCACTGTGGTCCCAGCTCAGGCATCTTACTGCTGCTTGGGATGAACCAGAGGTTCATCAGATCAGCAGAAATTACTGTACTTGTCTCCTGGATGGCTAGAACCTGTGCTTACGGTAACACTCGTGATAGCAAATTAACAAGGACCGCATTTTTACGGTGAAGTTTAGAGCCTTAGTCAAAAATAATGGACCATAATATTGAAGACTGCCCATTAGTTTAAATAAAGGGTTGGCAGTAAAAATGTTTTCTAGAATCCTGGATAGATCAGATCTATACACTAATAGCCCCATAAAAAAAAGAAACATTTAATACTGAGAATTCATAAAACAGGTGAACAAAGAGCTTATCCAGTAACCATGGAAGTCAGTGGAAAAAAATTACTTCAATACCAGTGAGCTCTGAATCTTCATCTGTGTCCCATTATACCACAAGGGCAGTGCACAGTGCTTGATCCCAAAGACAGATGAGGTTTTTAGTAAGGGTAACATTTTTTCCTGCTTCCTCAAAGGTGGCAGGCCATGAAATAAACAATGCGCATCAAAACTGTAATACGGTTTAAAATGAAAGGATTTCTCTGTTTCAGTTGTTGTACATGAGTGTGTTACCTGCCGCTAGAGGAGGAGAGCATGAAAATCTTCCTTCCCTTTCTTTCCACATCTTTGAGTAGATTAGTTTTTCTTTCTTCCTCCAGGTCACACAAGCTTTAGTATTATGAGCCAGACTTGGAACAGATGAAGTCAACAAATACAGTGTCTCTAAGGAACTCAGGGATTCTTTCTGAGAAATCCTGTATCTTTTCCCTGTGGGTGATTCCTTATCTAGAGTTTTTTCTAGTGAAGCCTGTGATGAAGAACTAGCTCTTCCATGGTGCTTCCTGCTCAACCTGCTTGCTTTCTGTTACAGACTAAATAACGAAGGCTCGATATCCAGAGTTGGAGCATCTGTTCTCATTTTGTAAAGATAACTCAGATAACTCTGAGTAACTGCTGTGTTGTGACAACAGTAGCTGTACTCTTAATTAACACCTGAGAGTTGGAAGCACACACACAACATAATGCCTGAGATCTGTAGGTTTGATACAGCATATTGCTGCTTTCAGTAGTTGAATGAGCTGCTTTGATGTAGCACTTTGCAGCAAGTCCCAAGTAGTGCATCAGAAAATCTTCCCAGTGTAGTTGTTGAAGACAGTATTAAGCATCTCCAAGTCCTTTCTTGAGCAAGAGCTGAATTTGAAAGGTTCCATCTGTCAGCAGAACAGAGAAGAAAGTTACTTTACAGCGCTAAATTAGAGTAGTGGTGTTACTACTCTAACACAAACCTTTGGAATTTCCTGGGGACGGGAACTGCCTTTACTGTATGTGACCAGAGTTAGCCTTAACTATCCAGACTTTCCAGTTGAGAGGAACTAAGAAATCCCCAGTGGAGCCAGCGCTTTCCATAATGGAATTCACAGAAGGTGGTGGACAGTCCAGCCCATAATGAGGAGTTGTCACAGAACCACAATGGTTGGGGTTGAAAGGGACCTCCAAAGACCACCTAGTCCAACTCCTCCTGCTAGAGCAGGAACATCTAGGGTAAATCACAGAATCACAGAATGTTAGAGGTTGGAAGGAACCTCCAGAGATCATCAAGTCCAACCTTGCTGTTGAAGCAGGATCACCTAGGGTAGTCCACACAGGAATACATCAAGGTGCGATTTGAGAATCTCCAGAGAAGGAGACTCCACAACCTCTCTTTTTAGCCTCCCCAGTGCTCTGTCACTCTCACTGTAAAGAAGATTCTCTTCATACTGAGATGAAACATTCTAGGTTCAAATTTGTATCCATTGTTGCTTGTCTCATTACTGTGCACCACCAAAAAAATTCAAAATTAGACTTCTCTTTCTCAAGCCCATACTGCTTTAACTTTTATTAGACCTTAAACTCTCTAAGCCAGAGACTGACAGTTACCTCAGTGCATGCTTGTTCTGGGCTCATCTACAAAAAGCTTAGATAACTACTTAGAGAACACTGAGAGTTAGGAAATAGTAATTTTAATTATAAGATACAGTAAGATAGAAGTAGCATCTTTCTTCTCTGATAGAGCATGAAGGTCTTTTCAGATTTGTGGTTTTGGACAGAGTGAGAAGAGACCTTCTCATATGTCTCTGCTAAATTTCACTTTGTTAGACCTTCACCCTCTCCCAACATCTCTGGTTCTGTCTGTTTTTCTGGGAAGGATAACTAGACTTCGAATGATAACAAACCCATTACAGAATCACCAAGCCTTCTTAAGGGAAACAAAACCAGCTCAAATTCTGCCAGATTTCCCCTCCCCCCCTGTAGCATCCTGTTGCTACCTCCAGTTATTCTCTCTGCCTTTCCTACAGGAGGTTCAATTGCTTTCATATTTGCATTTTTGGATCTTGCGATGACCTGTTATGACATGAGCTCCCAGCAGCAACAGGAAAGATGTTGATTTAGGCTGAGGGTAGCTAAAAGCTTACTCCTTTTATTCTACTTTGCAAATCTCATTGAAAAGAAGCAGTTAGAATTTTCAGGGAGAGAGGTAAGACATTCTGGGCCTTGCCAAAATCCAGCTCTTTGTAGGTGCATATTGCAGAGCAGTTCATCTGTGTTTTACCATGTCATGATCATAAGTGCATTATGTATAGTTGGAAGCCATGCTGCTGTTCTTGACCAAAACTTATAATCAGGTCTTAGGGAATTGTATTTTTCGGAATTGTACCTTGACTAATTTGGCACAAAGAAAAGTCTCCAAAGAGCAATGTATACAATATGCCTATTTTCTTCCTGCTTAGTACAAAGGCTAACTGAAACTAGTGAAAGGTTTTCTCTTGACTTTAATGGGTGCTGGAGTTGATGTAAAGAGGGGTGGCATACTTGCAAAAAGTGATATTTAAAGGACTGGCAGAATGAAAGCATATTTGCTGGAGATGTACAAGATGGAAAGCAATTTCATTGGGCAATTGAGTAATGAAACAGCAACAGAGAGGTCTTGCTGATTTATAAATTACAAATGTATGTATTTTGCTGTGAGGACCCAGTCTTCTGATGCCTATTGACTTACATAGCCTTGATATGCAAATAGGCAGACAGATATATAAGTTATATATAAAGCGCATTGCTTTCCAACTGGCATAGCAAATAGAGGCTGAGATGTGAATGAAAAATTCACTGGACAACTATATATAAGCTTTTTAAAACTGGTTCTGCCTTCAGACATGGAGGTTCATGTGTGTCATCTCAAGGAATGGATGAGATTTACAACACTCATTTTAGAGGTGTTTGCACAAGAAAAAAACTTATACCCTCAAGTTGTTTTGGAGCTTTCAAATCAGTTTCTCACCTTGTCATGGAGGGCCCGTAGGCCCGAAAATAGGCTTATTCATGCCTTGTCCTGCCTGGAAATGTTTTTTCGCCTGTAACCAGAGGTAAACACGTAACGAGCACAAAGGGGCACAATAGGTCTGGCTTGCCCAAGCTTTAGTTTTTATAATGTGGTTGTGTAAGCCCCAACACACCCACCTGGTGCCTGCCTAGTGTAAGGCCATGTGATCCCCATATTTGGAAGGTCCAGGTGTGTGACTTTTGCCTATTATGGTAAGGTTTGGCTAACTGCCAACCTGATTGATCATTCTAGTATCCAAAGGGCCATTAATCTCAGCCCACATTTGATAAATAGAGGCACACAGGTAAACAAAGTGCTCAGGCTCCCTCCCTCCCTCACTTGCTCATTATTAGGTGTAGACTCACCAGCAGTGCTTATGCCTGCTTCCTTTGCTGTTATTATGGAGACAGAATCTCCCATAGTCTCCCAGCCAGCTGTGCACACTTGCACGCCACTGTGGTGAGTTATCAGGACCAAATCCTATATTGCCTGTCTTTACCTACGGAGCTCAGACTCCCATGCAGCCATCCATCCTATCGCATGCACGCTGCCTTATTATTGCCTGGTAAGCACCACTGCCGCTGAGTTACCAGGAAGCAGACCCCACTTGTCTGCATGCGATCAGCCTCCTGGCCAGTGTGAGACCATGCTGACACTGCACGGCATCGTACTCCTTCTGCACCTGAGGTCCCGCCTAAGAATCCCTGGACAGAGCATCCAAAAGAAGCCAGGAGAACAAGGTCAGAGACTGTCCTTTCCCCAGATGCCAAGAAGATTCTCCTTTCCCCTGAAGCTGGGAGAATCCCAGCCTCAAAGTCCATGGACAAAGTTCCCCTGAAGTTTGGACGTTTGCATAGGCTGTGACATAGCCCTGGTGGGTGATTGATAATTAATAANTTATATATATAATATATATTATATATATTATTTATATATATAAATAATATTTATATAAAATATTATCTCACATCAATTAATTTCTCCCCTCCACCACAATTGGCGTAGGTGGCTGAATACCCCTCCGCAACACACCTTAAAGAATTTATGATGCAAAATGTGTGCAAATTCAGTGTACAATTGGGGAAAAACTTCATGTCCAACAGTGTAGAAGTTTTATTCATCTTTGTACAGAGGCTACACAGTGCATTCCCTTTAAAGAAGAATTTCCTTAGTTTCCCAGACCACATTCTTCTGGCTTTACACTTTTTAGATGACCATGTTATTGAATAAATGCAATGGGGAAGGATGAACATACTTCCACGGAGTTGCTGTCCTTTCCGTGAGGACAGTTTATGAAGTGTTCAGTCAGATTCTACCTAGTTAGTGACTCCTCATCTGCTTGCCAAGACCTCCTTATTACATTCTGACTGATTTCTTTGCTGTGGTTGCAGTTGGACATAATAGATTTTCAGTGTGGACTACATCTGGGAAAAAATATCACACTTTGATGCACTCTGAAGTGGATATTTTTTTCTCTTACTGTTAGTGAACACTGTCTCTGTGTCAACCGATATGGCTACTCATTTGGAAACAAAAAACGCCAGGAAAATATTTATTCCTTAGGTGTCTTACAGCAAAATTGGCTTCTGAAATCAAGAAGAACAAACCAGTCTCTCAGAATGAAGAACCCTTGGAAGATCATAGACTTCATTTTAGTAACTTGTGATTCCTATGCTTTTGCATGACTTCTGGAAGAACCTCAAGCACAGGGAAGCCAAATGCTGTCTTTGGAGCCAAGTCAGCTGTGGTAATAATTTGTGTTGTTCCTAGTAAATAGATCTTGTTTGCACTCTCCCTCTGATATGCAAGCATGCATACATATATATATGGTGTAGATGAAAGGACTATGGTGGCAACAATAATTACAAAACTTGGAACAAGATGAAGTAAGTTTCAGACCCCTGTGTCACCTCCTTTCCCAGATATCTAACTGGGACTATTCTGACATTCTTTAGCTGTGAAATGAGGCCCACGCTGTCTCCTTTCAGTGATTCTACTACACAGCACAGAATCTCACTGTCAGAAAATTGTCATTATGACTGCCTAAATTCTCCCATGCTCAGCTTGATTTTAATAATTTTCTCTGTCAATTCCCTCTCCAACAGTTAAGTCTGTATTTTTTTCTAGTATTTTCTTACAGAAGCTTAAAATAATATGAATCTCAATATACACAATAATAACATTATTATTAAGAAAAATCACTTCAACATTTTTTTCCCATTGACATATTTACTGACTGGAAGAGTCAGAGTTTGAGGATGTAGGACATTTGTATAAAATTTCTACTTCTTGTAGATATATGTGTGTGCTCAAATGTTCAAAAACAATCTGTGTTTCACAGTTTCTTCTTTGTGTTATCTATTTATAGCTTGGAAATTTCATCTTGAAATTTGTGAGTCCTGTTCATCAGTCATAATCTCCCATATATAGTCTTCTTCTTACCTGAGTAAGTAGAATTTCTCATTTCTGAGACAGACGTCAAAGATAAATACAAGTAATCCTTAGGACAGAGGTTTAGAAGAAGCATTTTTGCTAGCAACCGAAGAAACGCAACTTTGCAGGCAGGAAAAATGATGCAACATATGGAGCTAATGTGGAGGTGGGAACTGTGAAGTATAGTATCTAGGACAAACTGAGGCAAATATTCACATCTGCTTTTGGTGAATTCTCAGTGATAGGGCTAACTTAATAATTTATTTCTTTCATCACTCCATTTGTCATTCCCAATTTCCTTCTCTACTGACTTAATTTAAGCAAACAGCATTATCTGAAGCTTGTGTGAAGAAATTACAGAATCCATCTGTTGTGGAGGGCCTGTAGGCCCAAAA
>WAAF01016163.1:59910-70511 GCA_013400475.1 Tricholaema leucomelas | reverse complement strand
GTCGAGGAGGGGCTGAGGGGCTTGTAATGGAGATCAGCATCCCTGAGCCCCATTCCACACACACACCCCCCCCACTCCAGGGGACACCATCACAGGGGTGAATGGACTCAACGTGGAGGGCATTCGGCATCGTGAGATCGTGGAGATCATCAAGAGCTCGGGCAACGTGCTCCGGTGAGCTGGGAGGGGGGGCGCAGGGCGAGGGGGGAGGGGTCCTCGGGTGGCCCTTGACACCCCCAGCCCACTGACAGCTGCTGCCCCGCAGGCTCGATACTCTCTATGGGACCTCCATCCGGAGGGCTGAGCTGGAAGCCAGGCTGCAGTACCTGAAGGTGAGGAGGGGGGCACTAGGAAGGGGTCAGGGAAGGCTAAGGACCACCCCTAACCCCCCCTAGGAGGGTCCTCACCCCTGGCTGCTTCCCCCCAGCAAACGCTCTACGAGAAGTGGGGCGAGTACCGCTCGCTGATGGTGCAGGAGCAGCGCCTGGTGCGGGGTGAGTGGGGGCTGGGGGAGCGGTGAGGGAGCTGCCGAGGGGGGGGTGAGTGAGCCATTGGGGTGACCCCCACCACAACCCTCACCCCTAACTCCCCTCTGTCCCCCCGCCAGGCGTGGTGGCTAAGGACCCCAGCATCTACGACACGCTGGAATCCATCCGGTGGTGCCTGGGTGAGGGGGGGGGACTGCCCGGCGGCTCCTCCCGTGCCAGCGGCAGCGACGAGTCCCTGTACCAGACCTGCCTCTTCGCCTCTACCGACTCGTTGGACGGGGACAAAGACGGCGACAAATCGTGTCCCGCGCCCCCACCGCCTCGTCCTCGGCCGACCCTCGCCCGCAGCGCCAGCCTGAAATGTGCGGGGGGACCGGGGGCAGCTGGACGGCTCTGGGCCCGGGCCGGGGAGCCCGGAGGGGAGGGGGCAGCTGCCTCCCGTAAAGGGAGACACAGCAGCTTCCGCCAGCGGCTGCTCAAGTTCATCCCGGGACTGAACAAGGCTCTGGAAGAGGAGGAAAGTCACCTCTAGCCCTCGGGGGGGGCACCGCGGGGACCCTCTCCCCAGGTCTATTTATTTATTTATTACGAGGGGCTGCCTCGGTCCTCTCCCTCCCCCTCCACTCTGCCCGGAGGCCGCTGGAAGGAGCTCGGAGTCAGCCCCGCGGGGGTTCCAACTCGGACCCCCCCCCCCCCGCCCCAGAGCGTGGGCGTCGGTGGTACTGAGGGACAGGCAGGGGAAGCTCTTTGCCAGGAGGGCTCAGGAAGCCGCTGTGCAGCTCAGGAATCGGTGCCCTCCTCGCTGGGGGGGGNCACGGAGATGCCAATACAGAGACATTTTGCAGCGGAGTGTGGCTCTGACTGGGGGGAGGGAGGGGACAGAGGGGGTTGAGGGCGAGGGGGTTGTGTCCCCTGAAGGACACCCCCGCCCCCTACTCCTCCCCTCAGCCCCCACCGCTGCCCCTTTGCCCTCCCAGCAGCCAGCTGAGCTCCAGGCAGGAGGGCTTTGCTGTGACCAATGTCACCTCAGAGCCAGTGTGGGCTCCTGGGGATCCCCGGTGTCGTGTTCCCCCCCCCCGCCATGTACTGCAGCCCCCGGTGCTGTGGGTCATGTCCCGGTGCTGCGGGGCCTCAGCCAGGCCCTTCCTGTCTGTTTCCTCCGGCAGCTGTCGGGAAGCTGGTCCCACCCTGAGCCCTTCCTCCTGCAGGGATCAGGGCAGGCACTGGGGGACACCCACCCACACCCCACTCCCTGCTCTGTGCCCCCGACCCCACCAAAGCAGGTGGGACACGGACACCTCCCTGGCTGCAGCAGGGAGCACCCATGGGTGCGTGCCTTGCACAAGCCTTCCAGGTGGGCACTCAGGCTCTCTGCCTCAGTTTCCCTTCTGGCTCATGCCTGGCCCTGGCTGGGCTGTTGGATGTTCAGGGACACCCCACTCAGGATCCTGAGGTCCTGCACCTCACAGGGGCTCTGCTGGAGGGTTTGGGAACGAGCCTGGGGACATGCAAGGCTGCATGTGTGTGTGTGCTGCAGGGCTGCACATGTGTGCTGCAGGGCTCTCTGTGTGTGTTGCAGGGTTGCATATACGTGTGGGGGCTGCAGAGCTGCACATCCACGTGTGTTTGCATGCTGCAAGGCTGCACGTGTGTGTGCACGTGGTGCAGACCTGCATACGTCTGTGTGCTGCAGGGCTGCACATGTGTGTCTGCTGTGGGGCTGTCTGCTGCAAGTGTGTGTGCCTGAGGCATGTGTGTACTGCAAGGCTGCATCTGCTGTGTGTGCTGCTTGTGTGCCTGCTGTGGAGCTGCATATGTGTGTGCTGCAGGGCTGCAGGTGCATGTTGTGTGCCTGCTGTGAAGCACCCTGTGTGTGTGCTGCAGGGCTGCAGGTGCATGCTGTGTGCCTGCTGTGAAGCTCCTTCTGTGTCTGTGCTGCATGTGTGTGCTGCAGGGCTGCAAGTGCATGCTGTGTGCCTGCTGTGAAGCTCCTTCTGTGTCTGTGCTGCATGTGTGTGCTGCAGGGCTGCAGGTGCACGCTGTGTGCCTGCTGTGAAGCTTCCCTGTGTGTGCTGCAGGGCTGTGCGTGGGCCTGCCTGGCTCCCACCACTCTCCTGCCTTGTCCCCGTTCCAGGCTGGCTCTGTGCTTGGACATTTATGGTCTGGCTCCCAGACCTGCCTGCGCTGCCAGGGTCGGGGCACCCCCTCCCCGTCACGGCCATCACGGGACCCCGCAGCGGCAGCTGCCACCCCACGCTGAGCTTTATTTAGCTCCGACCTGAAGCTGCATATGCCCGGGGCTGGGCAGGCGCCGGTTGGACACTAGGGTCACGCGTGGCACCAGCTGAAGCAGGCAGTGCCAGTGGGGCCGAGGCTGCGGGGTACGGACCGGGAACGCCCCGCAGCAGCCTGTCATTACCGACAAATATAGGCGAGGGGCAAGGAGCCAGCGCCGGACACGGGCACCCTGCAATCATGACCCGGGCCGTGGGCACCCTGCGACCCCTGACACCCACTCAGGCCGTGAGTACCTTAACACAGCCCACCCCACCCCCAGCACCCACCTGGCACTTGGGCACCTTAAAACCCCCTAACACTTACCCTGCAGTCCCCTGACGCCCATCCAGCCCCAACAAGCCAGGTGCCGGGGCCAGTGGGAAGGGCTGGCTGGTGGCCACTGTGTTCCCCCCGCGTCCTCACTGGGGTCTTAGGGTGGATTCGGCACGCCGGGGCTCCCACCGCCCACTCCCGTGGCCTTGCCGGGGTGACCGGGCTCGGGTTTCCTCCCCCGGAGCCGGCAGGGCCCAGTGGCCTCTCCCGGGGTACAGCTAATCCTCGGTGCGGGGGCCGCCGGCGTCACCCTCCTGCTGCCATCGGCTCGGTCACCGGGCGAGGGGGACAAGGGGGTTGTGACTGGCAACGCTCCTCACCTCCGGTGTCTTCGGGACCCCCGACAGCTCCGGGACATTCGGCTTGAGTCTGTCCCGGAGGTTTCCTGGCCTTATCCCCGGGCTGGCACGGGCTGCAGCCGAGGGCCGAGCCCCGGTAGCCGTCGTGGACAGCAGGGACCCAGGCAGGTCCCAAGCGAGCCCGGGGGATCCCCCGCGGGGGCGGCCCCGGTGATGCCGCGGGATCCCGGGGACGTCAGCGGCCAGATGTGACGTCATGGGGCCCCCGCTTGGGGCGGGCGGCTCAGAGAGCCGGGGCCGGAGCGAGGTAACGGGCAGAGAGCAGGAGGAGGAGGAGACGGCACCGACCCCGAGCAGCCATCCCTGGTACCCCCCGTCTCCTCCGGTACCGGGATTCCCCTGCCTCGTCCCAGCTCGCGGGGCTCTTTGTCGAGTTCCGTGAAGCCGGGCAGAGTCCCGGCACCGGCGGGTCCTGTCAACTCTTCTCCGGCCCCGGGCTCAGCCGGTGACCGTCACACAACTCCCGATGTGGGGCTACGACTGCGGGCGCACGGCGGCACTGGCCCCAGAGCTGCTCCGCTGCCCTGGCGGCGCCGTGCCGAGGGGTTCCGCCGCTGCGAGGGGCACCCGATGTGTGGCACTAACGGGGCTGCCAAACCGGTGGGGAACGACAGAGAACGGCGCACCGGATAACCCAAGACCCTCGCTTCGCCCCCGGGAGTGGGTACCAGAGTGCACCAGAGCGGAGATCGGAGGGTCCAGAGCGGGGGTACCGGGGCGGGGAACCGGTTCTCTCCCCGCCCATCCCTCGCCCTCCCTCCGGCCCCGCACGGGCTGAGCTCATCGTTCCAGCCCGCGGGCGGCGTTCCCGGAGCTGGGCGCTCGCCAGCAGCCGCCGTTCTTTCCATTGCCCCGGCCAGGGTCTCCCCTAGGGGACCCAGGCGGGGGTGGGGGGGGAGGTCACAGGCGTGGTCCCTCCGGGGGCTACCACCGAGAGGGAGGAAACCGAGGGTACCGGCAACGGGGACGCTGAGCACCGAAGATACCGGCTTAGATGGGCACTAGACATAACGACACCGGCGATACTGGAGAGCACTGGGAACAGCGGCACTGGGGATGCTGGAACCGAGGGGGCACCCGGGGTGGGAATTGCGGGGTTGGGGGGCACCGGAGATGGGAGGATCCCAGAACCGAGGGGGGCACTGAGGCTGAGGGCATCGAGGAGATATCGGTGATAAGGGCAGCAGAGATACGCACGTTGGGGGTGAGGGTTTCCAGGATGGCAGCACTGAAGCGGCACCGGAGATGGAGGCACCGGAGGGTGTGCCAGCACCGGGGTACCAGCAGCTGGCACCGATAGGGGCAGCTGAAGTGCCCGCAGGGAAAGGACAACGAGGGGTTTGGACGCACCGAGTGGGCACCAGGGATAACGGCACCGGTTATACAGGCAACTCTGGGGCACTGGAGGTGCCAGCAACGAGAAGACACCGGGGCTTCCGGCACCGATAGTGGGCACCGAGAATGGGGGCAGTAGGGATACCGAGAGTGGAAATAACCGCACCAGTGGGGGCACCGGGGACGGGAGCACGGAGAGGGTACCTGAGCTAACGGCACCAGCTGTAAGGGCACCAAGGGGGCACTGGGGGTGCAAGCAGCGAGGAGACACCGGAGCTCTGGCACCGATGGGGGTCACCGAGAACAGGGACACTGAGGATACTGCTCCCTGCCACCGCCCTCCCCGTCCCGGCACCGCTGCTCGTCCTAAAGCCACCACCGGGGCCTCCCCTTTNCGTGTGGGTATTTTTAGCTCGGGCGCCGCGGTTGCGTCAATGGAACCCCGCGTGCGTCACGGCCGCGCCCCCGCCGGAGCCGCCCCACCGTGCGTCACGGGCCCGCGCGCCGCCCCGCGCGTCACCGAGCGCTTAAGAGAAAGTAGTGGCGGGGCCGGAGCCCGGCGGAGCCCGCTCGGCGGCGGCGACAGCGGCAGCGGGAACCGGAGCACCGCCGCGCCGGCACCCGGGTACGGGACCCGGGTACTGAGGTGGGGAGAGAGCGGAGCAGTAGGATGCTCTCGTAGGCACCGGGGAGGGCGTGTCGGTGGTACCGGGGAGGATCGGTTTGGATGTTCTGGGGGGGCAATGGTGGTAGCCGGGTCAGGTGTTCCGGTGGTACCGGGGTCTCAGGGGTGGCCCGAAGGGAGACGGTTCGGATTTTTCGGGTGGCACCGAGGAGAACCGAGTCGGATATCCCGGCGGTGACAGAGGCGAGTCGCGGAGGGCATCTCGCAAAGTGCACAGGGGTCTGACGTCCCGGGTGGCAACGTGGGCAACCGGGTCCGGAGTCTCGGTAGCTTCAGAAGCAGCTGGGTCGGGCGTTCCGGAGGCGGGACTTAGATCGGTGGACGTCCCGCAGAGTGAATGGAGTTGAGCGTCTCGGCGGCACCGGTGAGAGCCCGGTCGGGTGACCCGGTAGCACCGAGGATTCAGGGCGCTGAGCGACCCACAAAATCCATGTGGCTTGGCGTCCCGGTGGCACCGAGGAGAGAGGAAGTGGAAGGGAACGGTCTGGTTGTGTGGTGCGGTGCTGGCCCTCGGGGGTGGCCGGTGGCACCGAGGAGAGCCGAGAGAGGAGACGCGCGGGGAGGGGAGAGGCAGAGCGAGGGATGTGTCGGTCCTGGGGGGTGCCGGGAAGAGCCTGACACCGAGCTCCGGGAGGAACCGTACAGGACAGGGAGTCGTTTCTTGGAGCTGCCCCTAGCCGTGCCGGGCTACGGGGCTGGTCCGGTTCCCGGTCCGGCTACAGCCAAGGAGAGTTCTGTCCCCGAGGGCTGAGAGGGGCAAAGCCACCCCTAAATAGCGCAGCCCGGAGTAGAGCGGGCAGCAGCGTGCACGCCGTACCGGGGGCACGGCAGTGCGGGCAGAAGTGCACAGGCAGGATCCGGGAGCATTGCCATGCAGCAGCACCGTGTGGGCAGCCCCGGGGGCATTGCCATTCAGGCAGCCCCGGTCCCCGCTGCCCGCACAGGCCTGGCAGCGGCTCCGTTTCAGCGAGGGCGGGCAGCAGGTGCTGGCAGGAGGTGGGCAGCGTTACCCTTCCCAGTGCTGCCGGCTGCTCTCGCCCGCCCGCGGCCCAGGGCTCGGTGCCAGGGGCTGCCACCAGCTCGGGTGGGCAGCGGCCTCCGGGCCTGGTCACGGGCAGCTGCCTGCACTCCCAAACCAGGAATCTGCCAACTCCTGCCCAGGCCGTGGGCAGCGCGGGGGCTGCTGCGGGAATTTGTATTGGTTCTTTGGGGGATTCATGGGAGAGGGGGGAGGGGGGGACCCAAAATGCTGCCAGCCAGCGGGCGAGGGCAAAAGCCATTTGAATACGGGAGCGGCGACCGCGCCGGATGCTGCCTGCTGCTGCCAGGCGAAGCCCATGCCAGGGCCGCGGGGAGGGTCGAGGCTTTGCATAGCCCGGGCGGCGATTTGCAGCCGGGATTTGCATGCATGCAGGCAGAAGTCGGTGTTCCCCGCTGCCACCTCCCCACGACGGCTTCGTGTCCCCACCTCTGAAGCCACCATCTGAGGCTGGTACAGCTCTGGGTCCCCGAAGGACAGGCACAAACCCCATCAGGGCTCCAAGAGCGGGCTGGTGCTAGCCGATGGGTGCCAGGGCTAGATCCACGCTGGGTATTTTTAAACCCGGGTTCCCGGGGCCGTATCAGCTTTCTGGGAACCGGTGAAAGCTGCACGGACTTGGCCGGGGGAAGCCGGGGGGTGCCGGCGGGTGAGCTGGCAGCGGTGCGGTGCCAGGGCTGCGGGGGCCAGGCTCGGCGTGACCTTTAAAGGTCTGCGGGATGGGTTACATGAGCGTCCTGCCACCGCGGTCACCCTTAGCTTGGCTTTCAGCTGGACCCGGGGCTGCTATCACGGATCCGTGCCCCGGGGACGAGGGCTGCAGGGATGAGGCGGGTGGGCTCCTTTCCCTCACCCCCCAAGCCGGCAGGGCTGGCTGCGTTTGCTCTTCCAAAAGGCTTCGAAACGGGTAGGGGTTTGGGGAGGGGGTGGGGGGAGGGGGAAACGGGGAGGGGTTTGGAGCGGGACTCTCAAGCTCCGGTTCGGCCCCGGCTTCCCCCAGTCAGCCCCGGGACTCGGGAATCCGACGGCCGCATTCCTGACTCCTTCCCTTTCGGCGGCTTTGCTAAGCCAGCGTTTTGGGGAATTGTCCTTTGCGCCCATTGGCTGCGATGTGACCTTTCCCGGGGATGGCGGCGGCCACCACCGGGAGGCCAGCGGCTCCGCGAGGGTCCGATACCGGGGGAAACCCTTTCGGTTCTCTTCCCGGCTCCGTCCTCCATCCGTGGCGGGGCCATGTGTGCCCGCTGACGTCTCGTTCTCCCCGCAGAGATGCCCTGCATCCAGGCGCAGTACGGCACGGTGGGCACCGGCCCCTGCGAGCGCTTCCCGACCGAGCTGTTGAGCCCCGAGGCGGGGCGATTCCCTATGGAGGTGGCCGGAGCGGACCTGGCAGCCGCCCCCGCCCTGCCCAGCTTCAGCACCTTCATGGAGGGCTACGCCGGAGAGTTCGACGCCTTCCTCTACCAGCTGCCGGCCGGCAGCCAGCCCTCCGCCGCCTTCAAGCTGGAGGACTTCCAGGTGTACGGCTGCTACCCCGGTGCCTTCGGTGGGCAACCGGACGAGACCCTCTCCTCCAGCGGCTCGGACTGTTACGGCAGCCCCTGCTCCGTCCCCTCGCCCGCCACGCCGGGCTTTCAGCCGCCCCAGGCTCCTGGATGGGAGGGCTCTTTCGGGGCGTACTCCCCCCCGCCGAACTACGATGGTGGGCGGCCCTGGGCTGAGCCCGTCAAAGGCAGTGGGTCGCAGCCTCCCTTCTTCACTCTTGCCCCCCCGGCACCCAGCCCCGGTGGGCCCCCGGGGACCCTAAAAGGGCAGCCGGGCCCCTCGCCCCGCCTGGACCCACGGCTGCTGGACACGGACGCCTTCGCCCTAGCCCAGGGCTCCCCAGGAGGCTTCGCCGGGCTGCCTCTGGCCCCCACTTCGCCGCTTCTGGAGGGACCGGCGCTGGCCCCCACCAAGACGCGCAGCCCCGGGGCGGGTGAGGGTCGCTGCGCCGTCTGCGGGGACAACGCTTCCTGCCAGCACTACGGAGTGCGCACCTGCGAGGGCTGCAAGGGCTTCTTCAAGGTAAGGGGGGAGCACCCCCCTCTTCCCTCCCCCCTTCTCTCGTCCCACCGCCGGGATGTTCCCACAATGCTTTGCGGACACGGGAGGATGCCGAGGGTCACCCCCGGGGAGTGGCAGGGCAGGGAATGCAGCCCCGGCAACTCTCCCCACGGACGCGGAGCCGGATGCCGGGCTGGAGCGGGGGGTAGGGGAGGACAGAAGGGCTTTTGTTCGGTGCCCCGGGTTGAGCTTGGGCCGCTCCTTCCCCGCCCGCAGCGCACGGTGCAGAAGAACGCCAAGTACGTGTGCCTGGCCAACAAGAACTGCCCGGTGGACAAGCGCCGACGCAACCGCTGCCAGTACTGCCGCTTCCAGAAGTGCCTGGCCGTCGGCATGGTCAAAGAAGGTAAGAGAGGTCTCGTTCCGGGGTTGGGGGTCTCGGCAGGAGCCCAGGAAGGACCCCGCTGAGGACACACAAGCTCATTGTATGTTCCCCACCCCAGTGGTCCGGACCGACAGCCTGAAGGGGCGGCGGGGCCGGCTGCCCTCCAAGCCCAAGCAGTCACCGGACGCATCCCCGGTTAGCCTCATCACCTCCCTGGTGCGGGCGCACATCGACTCCATCCCCAGCGCCACCAAGCTCGACTACTCCAAGGTAGGGTCAGGACCAACTCCACGGCCTCCCCGGGGCTGTGCCGGGGCCGGCTCCTGACGCTGTTCCCGTGGCAGTTCCAAGAGTCGGTGCCGTGCCAGTTCGAGAAGGAGGACTCGGTGGACGTGCAGCAGTTCTACGATCTGCTCACCGGCTCCATGGACGTCATCCGCAAGTGGGCCGAGAAGATCCAAGGCTTCGCCGAGCTGCCCAAGGAGGACCAGGACCTGCTGCTGGAGTCAGCCTTCCTCGAGCTCTTCATCCTGCGCCTGGCATACCGGTGAGTCCTGGCACGGCGTGCCTCGGTGGGGAGCCCACGGTTGTGCCAGGGGAGGGGGCTGACAAGTGTGGTTGTGCCCCACAGCTCCAAGCCGGAGGAAGGGAAACTCATCTTCTGCAACGGGGTGGTGCTCCACCGCCTGCAGTGCGTGCGGGGCTTCGGCGAGTGGATCGATGCCATCCTCGAGTTCTCCCAGAGCCTGCACCGCATGAGCGTCGACGTCCCCTCCTTCTCCTGCCTCGCCGCCCTCGTCATCATCACAGGTGCTGCCCCTCCCGCTGCCACCCCACGGCTCTTCCCCTCCCCGTCTGGCAGCCGCCACCTTGACTTCACTGAAGCCTTTTGTTCCCCCACCTCAGACCGTCACGGGCTGAAGGAGCCGAAGAGGGTGGAGGAGCTGCAGAACCGCATCGTGGGCTGCCTGAAGGACCATGTAGCAGCGGCAGGGAGCGAGCCCGGGCGGCCCGGCTGCCTCTCCAAGCTGCTGGGCAAACTGCCCGAGCTGCGCAGCCTTTGCACCCAGGGCCTCCAGCGCATCTTCTACCTGAAGCTGGAGGACCTGGTGCCACCACCTCCCATCGTGGACAAGATCTTCATGGACACGCTGCCCTTCTGACCCCCCCACACCTACACACACACATACACCTCCACACTCCCGGCAAGGGAGGTGGGGTGGGACTGCTGCCAGCCCTTAACCTCTGTGGGATGCTGGTACCCTCCTTGGGATGCTGGTACCCTCCTTGGGATGCTGGTACCCTCCTTGGGATGCCGGCACCCTCCTTGGGATGCTTGGCAACCCCTACCCCTCCCCACACCCCCAGGGATGTCTGGATCACCCTCAGAGATCACTTGGATCACCCTCAGAGATCGCCTGGGTCACCTTCAGGGATCGCCTGGATCACCTCCAGGGATCACCTGGCTCACTCCCAGGGATCACCTGGCTCCCCTTGGGGACACTCAAGTCCCCCCCATGTGCCTTCACGGGTGTCAGGGGCGGATGCACAGCAGCAGCCCTGGTGCCTTTATCCCTTGGTGGGTGGGGGGAAGGAGGGTTGGGGGTGGCATTGTCGGCGCTGTGCTCCCCTCCCCCCCACCACCCCCCCCCCC